>JAVSBS010001466.1:0-58329 GCA_033124195.1 Coracias cyanogaster
CCCCGCCGTCCGTGCTCGGCGTGCCCGTCCGTCTGTCTGTCTGTGCGTCCCCCTCCTCGCCCGCCCCCGCGGCCGGGAGGCGCGGCGCGGAGCTGGGCGCGGAGGGGAGCGGCGGCGGGAAGGGGGCCGCGGTGCCCCCGCTGCGGTGCGCGGCGTGTCCCCGACCCGGCGCCGCGGCTGTGCAGGGGAAGGGCGCCGGGGGGAGTGGGCTTTTCGGGGGAGGGGAGGCAAAGACTGGCCGCACTTTCTGCAAGTTCCTTCTGCTGCTGGAATGAGGTTAAAGAAATTGGGCTCTGGGCACCTGCGTCATATGGAGAGAGGAGGCAGCTCTGGGAGGGGAGGAGGTTTCTTGCTGCATACTCGCAGGCAGTGCTGGGGGGCCTCATTCACACCCTCTCGCCATCGAGCCGTTGCTTCATCTCTCCCTTTCACCCCGTTCCCTCCCTCCTCCTGCCCAGGGCTCCCCTCCGCTGTGGGCTGGGCGCAGGCCGGTTCCCCGCAGGGCCGTGCCGGGGACAAGCAGCATCCCCAACCCCAGCCGGGCTGGAAAGCACCCTGCTCAGCCTTGTTCCCCCGGCACACGGCTGCCGGCTGCCCGTGGATGCTGCTGACGGACACGAAGACCACCTGGGCTCTCTGCTGAGCCTTAGCCCCAGCTTTCTGCTTCAGTTCACCAAAGTTTGAATGTGATTTTTGCCTCCTCTCCTGCCTGCTCAGGAATACCTGGCGAGTAGCGGTGGTGCCGTTCTCTAGGAGAGCTGACCCCTGGAAGGGGCCATCTGGGAGCCTTGGGCTGAAAGATGCTCCTTGAGCCTGCACTGAGCTGCGACTTGTGAGGGCAGGGAGTGGAGCGCTCGTTTGGCGAGCTCACTGCTGAGCGAAGGGGTGGCTGAGCAGCTGGAGGAAGGGGCAGCAAGGATGTTTCCAACACACAGGTTAATTGGGAGTGCTTTGTTAGTGATTACCTTTCACGGCTTCTGGCAGAATCCATCTGTCCAGCAAGGAGGACGAGGCTGAGCCTGTTGGGGAGATGCTTCCTGGAGAGCCAAGGGGTTCACCAAGGTGCTGCAGAGTTGGGGGGGAAAAAGCGACCCTGTCTCCTGCCCTCCTGGCTGGTAAATGGGGAACTCTCCTCTCCCTGTGTCAGCTGAGACTAGACATCCCCTCCTGCAGTGGCATTGGAGTCTCAAGGAAGGGCTAGTTTGGGGGGGTCACTTTCTGCCAGCTGCATCCCTGTGGCTGCCCCCCACATCACCCCCGCCATGGGACCAGTGTCTGCAGACAGGGAAACTGTGGTGCTGGGACTGTGCAGGAAGAGGAGGAGGCTGGTCAGGCAGGCAGAGGGGTCAGAGGAGGGTTTTCTTGTACCTTTGGTGGAACATGAGCCTGGCTGTTTATTTGACTCTCAGGTGAGTGATGGGGTGTGAACCCCCAGGGTGGGATGCCAGACAGGTGGGGTCAGTGGCAGGGAGGGGCTGCAGAGCATCACCAGCCCCATCAGCAGGGTACCTGGGCAGCGAGACGTAGTGACTCCGCAAGGGCTGGGGCTTTTATTGAGGTCACAGGGTATTGCTGGGCCCCAGGGTAGCATGGATCCCATGTAGATTCATACTGCCAGGACTGGAGGATACAGCTCTTGTTGCCAGGGCTTATCCTGCTGGTGCTGGCTATAAATCCTGGCAAAGCAAGGCTGAGGAGAAGGTCTGTTTTGGGCTGAGGTTGGGATTTTCTCTGGGCTCAGCTACTGTCGAGCAGAGGTAGCTCTGAGGACACACTGAGCTCCCCATGTCCGTGGGACTGCTCATGGGGCTCAAGCAACTCCCCTAGAGACCCTTCCATTCTGTCCTACGCATCAAACCCACTCACAAGTGCTTGTTGGATGGCTTTGAGCATCAGCAAAGGGAGAACAAAAGACTGTGGGCATGGTTTGTCACTATATGGCAGCAGCCATGGAGGGGGACACAGATCTCTTGCTGTTCCCCTGATGGTGAAGCTCCAGGCTTGACAACCTCCCCTAAAGCAGCTCAAGGACTGTGTAAGGAGCCAGAAAGAAATCCTAGGGGAGCCTTTCCCTGACACAGCCACAGCTCTGGCTGCCAACATCTTCATCTGCAGCTCTAGGAGGAGGGGGACAAGCACCCAAACCTGCTGGGTTGGGATGGGCTGGGGGCTGCAGCTCCTGTCCTGGGCACAGGGTGTCTATGGGGCTCCCAGCCCTCTCCCTGCTCCTGTTCATCTTGCTGGAGTGCGTAGCAAATGCAATAAATGCCTAGAAAAATGCTAATTAGCGAGTACCAGTGTGCACGGTGTAAAGTAGATGTTTAACCATATTATATAAACAAACATAAAGGAGCCATAAATTAGGCGGGGGAAGAAGTCGATCCATTGATGGAACTGCCCAGGCAGAAGAGATAAAGGCAGCGCACAGCGGCCGAGGGACAGGCTGTAGCCCGTAATCCACTCTCCTTTTAATTGTGCCTGTAATGAGAAATTAAATGTCAATGTCATTAGATGCTACTTCTCCCCGTAGGGTGGTCCCAACCAGGGAAGCAGCATCCTACATCCAGTCCAGGATTAAAATCCCGGCCAGGGCAAAGCCTGGGACTTCTTGTATCCTCCTGGCTCTCAGGAGCTGGTCTTTAACTGTGCCCAGTTTGCTGGCTGGAGTTACGGGGAGGTGGCTGCTAAATGTGATAGTGTGAAGTGCTTGAAGCGCAAAGTCTCTATGGGACTTGCTTTGTGATTAGTTCCTGGTCTTCCCTAACCCACATCATTGCTCTCAGCCCAGAGTCACCCTTACTGTGCAAGCAATAAAATAAGGAAGTAAGAAGGGATGGGAAATTTTAAAAGAAATTAGAAAATATGGGGCAGGTTTTGCAGGTGCCGTTTGTCCACCCCTTCGTCTGGAAGGGATTTCCCCCCCGCCATCGCTCTCTCACCTGTCTCACAAGGCAGGTCGTTGTGCCTGAAATGAATCCCATGGTGCCCAGTGCCTTTTCAGCTGACCTTTAGTTAAAGATTGTTGCCATCGGCTGCTTCTGCTCCCGCTGCCCTTGAGGGGAACTGCTTCAACTGGGTTTCATGGGGATTGAAAGGGCCTCTTCGCTTGCCAAAGAAGAGGGTCAGAGTGTGGGCAAAGGAGCCCCTTACTGCACTAAGTAGTTGATGATGGTATTCCCTGAAATAGCCCCGAAGTTTGGAGCAGTTGGACCGATCCAGCCCAGGGATGGGCAGCTGGAGCTGGCAGCTGGCTCAGCACTGCCTGTTGAGACATCACGTCCCCCCCTGCCTCTTGGCCTCTGGACCTGCTTAGGGAGTTTTCTGGCTGAATTAATATTCAGAGGAACATCCTTCCTTGCCAAAATCTCAGCACCAAACCTCCCCACCACGGGCTGCCTCAGGGTGCTGGGAGCCCCTCTCCTTCTGTGTCTTTCCAGTCCCCCAAGCTTGTCATCCTCATCTCAGGGCTTGATTTTATTTTCCCTTTATAATTACCCATCGCAATCTCTTCCAGCAGGTCCTTGATGAGCTCCAGGTAATTGTTTGGTTCTTTTTTTTTTTTCACTCCCTCTATTTTCCTTGATGCTTTGCAATGTCAAAGCCTTGTGTTTCCGTAAGCCAGTGTGTTTTTTCCCCAGTAAAGCATCCACAGGGCAACAGCACAGGCAAGGTGCAGGCAGGGAAGCCAGCAACTGCCTTGCTTTTGTTTCCTGGCTTCAACCAGCAGCCTTTAGTAAAACATAACACTTTTAGTAAGCCAGTGTGGTGAGCTCACCCTGCCAGCATCTAAGCATCTGAGTCAGCGGAGGCTGGGAAAACACGGGGTGGGTGGAGGTGTCATGGCTGCAGGACACTGGCAGTATCACATCCACTCTCTTCCTTCCCATGCTGGGGACTCTCATGAGTTTGGGTTTTGATACCCCATGGCTGGTTGCTGCCACATTTGCCAGTGGGGTGGAAATCCCAGGGATGTTAAATTCTCCCCTCCATGCTCCATGAGGTGGGAAGGGGTCTGGGTCCCCCAAAACCCTCAGCAAAAAAGACTGCAGAGGTGGTATGGGCTTGCTGAGGTCCCTTGTCTTCAGGAGGTCTGAAGAGCAGAGATCTTCATCTGAATATTTTTCTTCTAAGCTCTTGGGTTCTGGAGGCAGCTTGACCCAGAACAAGCAGGACCTACCTCAGCTACCACGGACCACCTCCTCCCTGCCCCTCCCTTAGCTTTTTTGCTGAATAAGAGCTTTTTGGCAGGCATTTCTGCTCCCTATCTCTTCTCCCAGGGCAGGCAGAGCCCCAGTGCTTGTCGTCCACAGCAAGCCACAATGGGAGGACAAGATTTGAAGCCTCCTGCTAGCTTGTGGTCATGTGGGTCATTGTTTGAGGAATTATTCAGCAGTGTTTAGTTGGTATCTGGATGGGTGTGGGATGCCCAGACCGTGACATTTGCCAACCCACCTCACTTCCCTTGGCCCAGCCAGAACTCCTCCTCCTTTAGGAGGAGATCTCAAAATCACTCACACTTTGGCGAAACAAAGTACATATAGCTACTACAAATGTAGAAATGTCCTTTGGTAATGGCTGTCCTCCAGGAGAGGGATCTTGCAGAGGCAAGGGGTTGTCTCTCTCTTTCCCCCTGCCCTCAGCAAGACGCATCATGGGAGGGGGAAGTTATTTCAGCTTTATGTCCTTCAGTCCCAGGGTGGCTTCCTCCCACTTGTTTGGGGAGAAGATCCTGCTTGGGATCATGTGGGGCTGGGGTATGTGGAGAGGGCTGGAAGGATGCCTAGGGAGTGGAGATGCTCCAGTGGGTGCTGGGTCTCCCTCTGAAGTGCCAATATACTCCTCCAAGGAAGCAAAACACAATCCAGGACAAGAAGAAATAGCCTCAGGCTGCAGCAGGGGAGGTTTAGATTGGGCATTAAGGAAAGTTCCTTCCCCAAAAGGGTAGTCAAGGCCTGTCCCAGGCTGCTCAGGCCAGTGGTGGATTCCCCATCCCTGGAAGGATTGAAAAGGTGTGTAGATGTGGTGCTGAGGGACATGGTTTAGTGGTGACCTGGCAGTGCTGGGTGAATGGTTCGCCTTGGTGAACTTGAAGGTCTATTCTATGATTCCATTAAAACACCCTTAACTCTGTCCACCCGACACCACTTTCTGTTTCACAGCTCTCCGTCATGGGATGCAAGGCAATGTCCCAAGGGAAAGCTGCTCCATTTGCATTAGCTGGAGCATGCAGCTGGCCAGCGTAATTACTCTTCCTTGGCCCGGCTGCCTGGGATTTAAAAATTGATTGCTAAGTCAATACTGATGTGTTTGGACCATGCTGGCCTGCCTGTGGGCATAGGCAGGCGCTTGGGAATAGCTGCCCCAGCATGGGCAAAGGCTGGACTTTGGTTTTCTGAGCTGATCGCTAGCAGGGGAGGTGACCCCTGAGCCCTGCCTGCACCATGCTGGAGCAGGGTGATAGATGAGCAATAGGAGGAGCAGAGCGTGCCCTGGCTCATGCAGCCCCTCCTGGTCCCCACCGTTGGGTCCTAGAGCATCATCTCCAATAAGGAAGCCATTTCCCAGCGAAGCTCTTGAGCTGCTTCCCACTGGCTTCCTTCATTGCAGCTGAAATCACATTAGTCAGCAGAAATCGCTGAAAATGTGAATTCCTAAGTGCACTTTTTAATTATTATTCTTTTTTTTTTTGGTGCATGAGTCCTCTAATCCCCGCGGGGTTGTGCAGCTTCGCCTTGCTGAGCACCACAGCTGGGAGTAGGTCCTGTTGATGGAGCACGTCCATGTCCCTGCTAAATAACACGGGGGACAAGCAGGGAGCTCCACCAGAGGCGATTTTGGCTGCTGGCGGCCGAGCTGTCACCGCAGACAGCTCAGCATCCCCAGGGCCAGTAATTAAAGTGCAGATTGATTTAGTTCGATCTGGTCATTGTCCCTTGAGGGGAGCCGGGGTCTCCCAAAAGGGACGCACTGACGCTAACGGGACCTGATGCTCATCATGGGGGACTGAGGCCCTGCCTGGTCCTGCCTGTGGCCCCTCCTCACACAGCGCTGCTCATATGCATGCGTTTGTAGAAGGGACGCTTATACTTGCAGGGAGACTTAAAAGAAAATCCCGCTGCATTAAACTTATCTTTAATTACACAATTTATTATGTAGCACTGGTAACAAAGTAAACTGGGCAAACAGAGGAATGCCTCATTTAGTAAATAATTTTAACTTAAGTAATTATTTCCTGCAAGGGGGACGATGCAGGAGCACCCTGGGGGACTCTTCATTCCTGGTCACAGAAGGGATGAACCCTTCATGTAATTCCTCACTAATTACTCAATGCTGTTGCCTCATGTCTGGCTGATGTCCACCCATCGCACCATGTGCCCCGGGATGACCAAGGAGGTCCAAGCGGGTGCTTTCGGTGTTGCCCACGGGTGCCGCTGGCCCCAGCCTGGAAGCATCTGTAGGTAGAGGTTGGTTGGTTTTCCTTTGAGGTGGGTTTTTTATTGTCCTCCCCAATCATGACCCATCCGCTTGTCATTTTGCTATGGCTGCATCTCCTTTCTCTAGCTGTGCCTAATGAAGACTCATTGCAGCAGGACACTGATTAACATGCAGAGCACTTCCCTGTTGGTCGGGTGGCAGTGGGCAAGGGCTGAGCTGGAAGTGGGTGATGTTACCAGCATCCCTGGTACCCAGCACTCGTGGCACTGCATTCTGAGGTCCTTCAGCTGCCCTGTTTTCAGTAGGAAACATGGTTCATATGGAGCTGCTTCTTTTCTGTTTTCCACCCCCATCTTCCTCTCCAGCTCATCCTTTTCTCCCCCTCCACTGTGTCCCTGTCCTCCCCATCCCTCTCCAGCTTCACCCACACACTCTTCCCCGCTCCGGCCTTTTGTTTCCCCCTGAGGCTTCATTTAAAGGCACTATTGATGCCGTTAAGCTCTAATATGAAGAGAGTCTCTCTCCGGCTGCCCGCTGCAGATGGGGACCTCGGCTCAATCCACGTCCTGTTCTCCACTGAGGAATAACAATGAACTCCAACACCATGGAAAGAGGGAGAAAGAGTAGCTCTGTGCTCTGGGAGACAGCCCTGTCCCTGGGGCCAAAATAACTCCACTTGTTTTATTTATCAACTCCGGGGGGACAAGGAGTGAGTGGCATACAGATGTTGCCACAGCTGGCTCTGCCAGCTGATGTGCCTGGGATGGGCCGTGCAGCAGAGTCCCATGTGGAAGGGGGATGCTCTGGGGTATCTGGGTCTTGACATCCCACCCAGAGGTAGAAAACCAGCCCAGGGGGGTGTTTTAAAATAAAAAGCAAGATATAGGCTGTGGGTATCTCTATGGCCAAACCTCAAGCAGCCTTCAGGTGATAGGATCTGACCTGCCACGAATTTCCACCCTCCCTCGGGCTGGAACCCCAGCAATGCTCACATGGAGCCTGAAACATCTTGGCATTTATCCAACAGCTCTGGTGTTTGTAAGAGAAAGAGAAAACAGGAGGAAAGTCCTTCTTTGTTGTTTATGCATAAAATGAAATGATAGTGATAGTAGCTGAGCTGAATTTTCCCCATCTCCTGCACCCTTCCCACCACTGCCCCCCCCCTCCCCACACGCAGGCTCCCTCCCTCCCGCTCCTCTCTCCCTGTGCTCCCACGAGTGAATTTGATTAGTCACCTTCTTAATTAACTGTGCCGGTGTGAGCTCTATTAGGTATTAAATGTTTGTCACAATCCAATTAAAAAAATCCATCCCAGCAGGGCACGGGTTTGAAGGTGCCGGGGCTTTGCCACCCTCGCACCAGGAGCTTGGAGGCGTGAAGCTGGGTGGGACTGGGAGAGCCTGGAGGGGGGTAAGCCCCCACTCAATTCCTGGATACCCAGTTTTGCCTTTGGAAAGGTCATCCTCGCCCTCTCAGAAAGGGGTAAACTCAAAGATGGTTCCCTGAGGAGAAGCAGAGATGTCCCCGTGGTGCCTCCAGAGCTCTCCCCAGGCCAATGCAGATTGAAGACTGGGATGGAGCTGGGTGAAAATCCATGATGGAGCTGGGCTCTGACCTGCAGCAGAGTGCCTGGTGGCATCAGTAAGGCTGAGTAAACCCAGCCTTTTGCTGAAGGCGGGGGTTAAGGACCATGTTGTTAATGCGCAGGGTGGATGCTGTCAGGAGGGAGATGGCATCAACACCTTCAGCATCAAGGGCAGCTTTCCTTTTGAATGAATGCCCACATCAGGGATGAATGAGGCTTAGCTTCTGCTTTAAAAACAACCCAGCTCCTGAGGACAAGCACTGAGCATCATCTTGCAGCCCCCAATGTGACCCAGCCAGCCCAGCCCCATAGGAGATGTCCCAAGGTCTCCACCCCATCAGATGCCCTCATCACTGCTCAACTCTTTTTCTCCATCTTCTACCCCATTTCTGATCAGTAACAAAGTTCCACCTCTCATCTTAGTTCCCTTAATAGCCTCTGCAGGAGGACTTTATTAAAACCCAACAGAAACTTTGAATTCATTACAGCTCCTTTTGCTCCACCACGCAGCGCTTGGCTGGCCTCCTCAGGTTAGGGCTCCAGTAGGTTACAGGGGCCATACGGAGCATTTGAGCTGGTTTCATCGTAGCCCAAATTATTATATATCATTTTTATGTATTTACTAATTATTTACTATGAATTATTTATTATTATAATTGAATTTGTTTTCTCCTCACACCAAAGGGGGAGGCTTACTGGGCCGTGATGCTTCCCAGCATCACTCTGTGTGTGTTTTGCTCTAGAGGAGGTGAACTACTGGCTTTATGGGTGGGTGAAGCATAATTTTGCGCAGAAGATTATATGTTGTTCAGTATTTTTAGTCTAAAAAAGGCCTCTCAAGTGAGCCCTGTGGGTACCTGAGGGGTCTTGGTGGCCTCCCACGGCCACAAGGTCCCACAACAGCTGATGGGGTCCAGGAGGGGAGACCCTCATGGGGACCATCTTGTTGGCAGTAGAGGCAGAAAGCTTAATCTCTTAAAATCTCTCCTTATTGATTGCAGCTTTATGGCTAAATCACTCGCTGTAGCGACGCATGAGCTTCCCCATTGCAAGCGCATTAGCAGCCTGCGGGACTCCAGCCATTGCACGGCAGCACCTTGCCTGCCATCCCCATCCCTGGGGCTTGGTGGAGGAGCTCCAGCAGCACCTGAGCATCCCTGATTTCTAGCATGAAATGGGAATGCTTGGGCAGACCCAAGGAAGAGGAGTGAGATGTGATGGGTTGCTTGCATGGCCATGGGTGCAGATGCTGATGTTCTGGGGCACTTCCCTGGGGAAGCAGCTGGAGGGGAGTTGTCACCC
This sequence comes from Coracias cyanogaster, assembly GCA_033124195.1. Taxonomy (NCBI): domain Eukaryota; kingdom Metazoa; phylum Chordata; class Aves; order Coraciiformes; family Coraciidae; genus Coracias; species Coracias cyanogaster. The sequence goes on from JAVSBS010001466.1 coordinate 9,323, forward strand.
ATGGGTGCAGCATGGAAGGGGTCAGCCCTTTGGGTCATGCTCTCAGTCTTCTGGGTAGATTTATAGGTGCTCCATATCATGATTCTTCTTCGGGTGTCATATCTTAGATCCTGTAGCTGCAGGAGCAGGGGGTCCCTCCTGCTACCACTCTGAAGGGTTCCCCAAAACACATCCCTCTCACGAGGATGGAGGGCTCGGGGTAGGATAAGAGGGATCTTGAGGTCTAATTGATCCCTAGAGCAAAAAATTTGCTGCTCTGGAGGGTTTTTCTTTCCAGCAATCAATGGAAATGTGTTTATCAGGAAACAGTGTTTGACCTGGACAAGTGTTTTCCTGATGTAAACAAAGCTGGCAGAGGGACAAGAGGAGGAGAGATAAGGAGGGTTAGGAGAGGAGGAAGGCAGCCAGGGAAAAGACTAGGAGGGAGGAGAGGAGATGAAAGGAGCAGAGATAAGGAGGGATCCTGCCCAAGCTGCCAGAGGGCAGAAATAGGCGTATGCACCCACCCCAAGCCTTGCACAGCCCCTTTAGTGGTGGGCAGGGGCTGCCAGCACCGGTGGGCAGTGGGGCATCACCGCCTACCCCTCTGGGATGTCTCCAGACAGTCTAGGCAACTCCTCAGGGAGCAGAAAGCAACTGGTTTCCTTAAATTAATGGGAGTGCAGGCAGGGGAAGGAGCAAGGAGGGGAGGTTTCCATGGAAATAGGAGCTGGCAGGAGAGGTGGCGAAGGCAGAACAGGCAGCAGTGAGCCCTGGCAGGGGTGATGCTCTGCCCGCCTGCCCCTCGCTGCGGTTCTAGGGTATTAATTGGAGCGAAAATTAATCTCTTGCCTGATGGAGATGTGCTTATGCCTGATGCTATAAGGAAAGGCAAGAAGCAAATGCCTAGCCTCAAAATGTTGGGTTGGGAAGTGAGAGTAGGCAGCAGGTTTGGAAAAAAGAGCAGTTTCAAATGTCAAGGGAATTTGTGTGATGAGGATGTGGTTAGTGGAGGGCAGCCAGGCCAGTAGGTTAATGTGCCTACCCTTTGCAGAATGAACCAAGGGACATTTAATGACTGTAAATAGCGAGGGCTTGGATTTTACATCTGGTCTTAAAAATACCTGTTAAATCCCAGGTGAACTCTCACTCATCCGTATTTTGGCCTCCGTCCATATTTCAGCTCCCTGGTAGGAGTAGCACTGTTGGTCCTGCCCTTGCACATCCCCTTTGGGTCCTAGCATAACTGGAGGAGAAATCCTCATAAAGGATCCGGTGAAGCTGATGGCAGGGTGAGATTAAGCTGGGGAAAATGGATTTTTTAACATCACCAGGGTGTTGCACACATGTCCTGTGCAAGCAGAAGGATGAGCCTCACTTGGGAGCTGAGGAAGGAATCTGCCTCCATTCAGCTGGGAGCAAACCTCTTCTCCTCTGCCCCAGGCTGGGTAAGGCAGAGCTGGTCACGCTGCAGAGAAGAATAAGGCATTATTTTGATTTTTAATACAGCTGGAGGAGGGGACGTTTGTGCTGTCGCTGCATCCTGCACGTATATGTGTTGCTGGCAGGCTCCCCCGTACCCTGGTCCTGTGCAGCTCCATCTGGGTGTGGGGAGAATTTAGGAGCCAGTTCAGCAGCCCATGGCTGATGATCCTTGCATGTGCCCGACATTGGGAAAATGTTCTTATCCCAAATTCAGCAGGAGTAGAGGCAGGGTGGTGATGCCACCACCACATATAGTCAGGGACAACACTGCAGAGCAGTGGAAGACCTGCCCTCCTCTTCCAGTACTGGTCCTCACCCCCGCCCCAGCACTGATATGAAGGCATCCAGCCCCATGTGGACTCACAAGTGCCAGAACCCCAGAGAATGATCCAACCCACACTACCAGTGGGACAGGCAGAGGGATCCCCCAATACATGCCCAGATGGTGCCAGCACAGATATCTCTCCCCTGCCCTGCTATATGGCCTGTGGTTGCCTGGCCACTGACAGCATTTTAATAAGCCACTGCCTCACATAAGGCCACCAAGCACAGCATGTTGGCACCAGTGGCTTTTATTCTCCTCCACAGGAGATTTGTTCTGCCTTTCCTGGTGCAGACAGACCTCTTGTCACATTGGAGTACATGGTCCACCCCACCCACCTGGTGGGACACTCCTCCATAGGCTGGGACCAGGCAGGAGGGACCCTAAATTGGCTCCTGGAGGCAGAGGGAGCTGGAATGGGCACATCCCTCTTCCTGTATCTGAGCTGCCTGCTTCTGCTGGAGAGGATGCGTGCAGGGGACCTGCAGAGCTGGCACAGAGGAGGCTGCTGAGATCCAGACCAGTGTGGGCTCCTTTCCTCCTAAAATAAGTGTATTTGGGGAATGCCCCACTGCAGAAACCAGTGGGACTCACCATTACCTGGTCAATGCTAATGCTCTGGGTTGTATTTAACAGGACGCCAAGGGAATTAGAACAGACCTAATTATCTGGGGTATACATTGAACCATTAACCAATGCCAAGCTGGGGATGCTTTTTTTCAAACTCTTTTTCACTTACAGGTATCTTTTGCACATGAACCTCCATGTCTTCCTACCCAAACTAGGGAAAATCTTGGCTTTTGCTTCTGTGGCCACACCAATTTGCCAATCTGCCCAACACCAGCACATCAGCATCCCACTCGTGGCCATAAACCACCCTCCCAGAGGGAACCTGACTCCCTGACCCCAGGCAATTAGTATTTGCCTTGCACCCCAATGCGCCAGGGACTTTTATCCCCGCTAAGCTGTTATCCTCACTTGTTATCCCTTTTGGTGTCTAATCCTCCCTCCAATCCCACTAAGCTGCTGACGTGGCTGTGCCCAGACCCTGACAGTCATCCAGGGATAATTCCTCCATCCCAGGGTGGGATGCTTTGGGATGCACTGGACCAAAACCAGAGCAAATTCAGGGGGGAGCACTGACCATGCTCAACAGGCTAAAAATTAAATTGGAGTGAAAAATTAGCTTTTTAGGGGGGTTTCTCCCAAATCCTGCAAACAACTGCAGAAATACATTCTCCACTGCTTGACCTTGATAAAAGCACTTGCTACAAATGAGACTAGAGGTGCAAACACAGGCTCGGGCTTCTCTCCCAAGTTACAGGGATCTCTAGGGCTCAGTGGTAGATGGTTGCATGGGACACTCCCAATTACATGACCAGTGCTGGGCTGTCCCTAGCACAGGAGTTTCTCACCTTGCTCCATCACCTCCAGGGCTTTGCAGAGGGCAAAGCTCTCTGTGCTGTTGTGTCTGTGAGCTGCAGCTGCCCCTAGACCTGTGCTCAGCTTGGCAGAGGCTCTGTGAACTCGTGACATTCGCAGGTACCACCAGCCCTTCTCTGAGCATCATCCCCAGGGAGCTGCTTCTTCACCCTTCCTTTTTACTCCGTGGTCACTTAGAAATAAGTGTTTTAATGGAAAGAAGGCTGGGGGGGAAACACAACAACTTCCATTTATACCCTGGTGTATTTGATGTGAAAAATGGCACTTAGGGCAAGTCCAGGGCCAGATCTCCAGCTCCTGGGAGCTGGTTCCAGGAAATAGCTCCTGCTCATATCAGAAAAAGCTTTAACGTCATGTTTGCCAGGGTGGAGGCAGCCTAGCAGCTGCCCACATGCCACCCTGCCAAGGTCAGTCCCCAGGGTGGCCTTGCTGGTGTCCCAAGCCCACAGCTGCAAGAGCCACTCTGCTATGTCACAGGCCAGCAGCATTAATCACTCCTCATTACTTTGTAATTACCTAGTAATTACCATATTTGCATTCTCCCACCTGCCTTCCTGCACCCCGTAGTCTCATCCCCATTAGGGGCACCTCTTGATTATTCGTAATGACGGTGATGCAGCTGAATGCCAAGATCCCCGTTTCCCTGTAACTCGCACCACTGTAGAGCAGCTGGAGCTAAAGCCACCCTGAATTTGTGACTGTGCTGCTCGGTACTTGCTAATGCTTCTTGGGGTCACCAGGATGATGGGAGGAAGGGGAGATGTTCCCTGGAATGGCCACGGGGACCATGGAGCTGTGCTAGTCCCAGGCAGCTCAGTGGGGTTGTCCCAGGGGACAGGCAGCCTCTGCTGGCAGAAGAGCAGCTAGAGAGCACATCCTTGTGGCTGAGACCTTCCAAACTCATTCCACCCCATGATGGCTCCCTGCTTGTAGAGGTGCACAAGGCACATACCAGGAAGGGTTTTATCCAGTACAGCTCCACAAGTTTCTCCAGTTGCTGTAGCAAATGGGAAGGCAAAATCCCAAAGGGAAGAATTTCCATCTTAAAGCCTAATTAAGGAATTCCTTATGCTATTTATTCTTCACCCTGCTTAGAGAAACTGAGGCAGGGGCACTGAGCTGGAGGCTTTGGCTGCAGGGATGTGCCACCATCCTATGACAAGGCAAGGATGGGCTGCATCCTGCTTTCCCTCATCCCCATCTCGCAGTGAACCAGGTGCCCATTGGTCATTCCTCCCTGATATGGGTTTTGGAGAGACATTCCCCAGACGCCTGCAGGGACCCTGCCCAAGCTGAGCAGACAGCAGCACTCCTGAGCCGATTGCAAGGGCCAGTACACCCCTTTGCCAAGTGGAAATCGCTTGGAATTGCTTGGGTTGCTTGGAGTTGCTTCCTGGGCAGTGAGGTCTTGCATGGTCCTGCTATACCTTGCTTGTGGGAGGCAGGATTCCTGCTAGGCAAGGGGAGTTGGCAGGGATGCTAAAATTAAAGGTGTTTGGGAAGGATGTAGCATGGGTGTGATGCTGCTTGACCAAAAAAAAAAAGAGACAGCTTCCTAGGATAGAAAATAAATGGCAAAGCCCATCAAAAGCACCTCTCATGGCATGAGCTGCTCCATTCGGCTGAGCATCCTTGGGGCACTGCTAGTCCCACTGGGCAAGAGACTCCTCCACAGAGGATGGATCCATGCAGGGCACAGTGTATTGGGAGGTGGGAGGAAATGGAGGGAGAGGGAAATCCCCAGTGATGACTATCACAAGGAGGAATTAGCAGAGTTGAACACCCAGTCCAGCTGTTGAACCACCCCAAAAAAGTGCTTGAGGGGGGGGGAATCTGGATGCTTCCCCTCCCCAAAACCTTTCCAGGGCTGCAAATGGCTCCACATCCCACTAGGGATGCAGGTGATACCACAACCAACCCCTCAATCTTTTTATTGCCTTACATACCTTAATGGCTCGGAGGGAAGAACCAGGGGATTTTTATACTAAAAATGGCACTTTTATTAAGCTTGAAGTGTGCTAATCCCAGCACTGGGACTCCTTCTGGAGCACAGGGTTGGGAATAGGGCCGGGGGGAGAAAATGAAGCCCCAAAATTTCCCTTATTTGACCCCAGTAGTGGGAGAGGTTTGGGTTTGCTCAGCACAGGTGCAGATTTTTGGCTGAGTCTGCAGCATGTGGCTGGCCGAGGGCCAGTCTCTGAAGCAGCAGCTTGGGGGTTTGAGCCTTTCCCTGGGGTGAGTGCAGCCAGCATCAGTGCTAAAAAAAAATAAAAATGACGCCATGGAGGCGTGAATCAGCAAGAGGAAAATTCCCATCATCTAGGGAGGGAAAGGAGGTGGAAAAATAACAGGCAGAGACAGGCTGGACTCTGCAAAGCAACTTTGTGGGATGTAGTGATGGGGTGGGAATAGGGAAGTCGAGGAAAGGCATGGAGCTGTGGTGTTGGAGCAGCCAATTGGGTGTAGCAACAGGGCAATGTATTGATGGTCCTCCAGGCTTGAATTTTGGCTGCTGGGAAGTTTGGGAAAGCTGCCCAGTGTACTAGTCTCACAGAATCACTGAAGTGTGTGAGCTTTCTCCCCAAACCCACTGTCTTCTCCAGTGTAGTCAGGTCCTGAGCATCCCAGGTTGAAGGGATGCAGGAGGGTAGGTACCCCTCTGAGTATTTGCCAGCTGCAGGTTTCTTGATGTCCATGTGTAGGGAAGAGCCTCCCTGGTTATAGATTAACCCCCCAAAATTGTATTGGGTGGGATTCTGTGCATCTGAGCCTTGTGCTCCTGTGCCAAAGTGTCTTTTCCACCATGCTTTGCTGCCTGGAGGAGCAAGAACTGAGGCTGGCTCCTCAGAGAGGAGGGCACAGAGAGGGGGCTGTATTAGCTCACCAGTAATACACCCAAGATGAGCAGCACATTGGAGGCCATAAACAAGATTGATGCGTGAATTAAAGAGACAGAGGAAAGAGATGCAAAGGTTAAAAATATAAATTGGTGAAGCTCTAACCAGGAGCGCAAGGTAGAGGCTGGGAAGAGGAGACAGTGAATAAAGCAGAGACTGAGTTGCTGAAGGGTTAGATAAACACACAAGGGATGGGGGAATTGAAGGAAAAGCAAGATGGATAAATAAGCAGCGAGCTGAGAGCAGTACCAGGGAGCTGGGGTTGTGGGATGGAGGGATGAGGATGTGGTACCCACTGTGCCAGGGCACTTGGCAGCTCTGGAGGGGAAAGAAATACAATCAAAACCCATCATCTCCCAAATGCAGCTCATCTCAATTCCCCTGCTAAGCGCTGAGCTGCTTTACACGGCTTCCTATTTTCCCAGCTATCTGCTCAGATACTAATTTTATGGCCTGAGTCGAAATAGCTATTTGAAACAAAGCGAGTGGCACCTTGGTGCTAATTCCTGGCAGCAGCCAGGCACCATAACCCCACTCCACGCTGCCTTCCCAAGACCCTCAATGAGCCCTCGACCGGGCTGCCCTGTTAACTGCATCACCTTGCATCCTAAAAGGATGCTCCAACAGATATATGCATACATGCATAGCGTGCACACTGCTCCTGTTAACACTAATAGTGGGCTTTCCTGCTGGTTTTAGGGTGCTGGGGCCTCAGGGATGTCCCAGTGTTGGAAAGCTGGAGAGGGGCAGAGCAAAAAGCAGAAAATCTTGCCCACACATGTAGGCATTTTTGACAGCTATATGTCTCATGGAAGAACAAGCCTCCCCTTAAGAGGATTAAAAGACTCCGAAGATTAGTTGGGTGGAGAAAAAGCCCACTCACTCTGGTGATGCTTCACTCTCCCCCACAGCCATCGGGTCCCCACCATCCCATGGGGTTGGGTGCTGCTGGGGATGCAGGACAGTCATCATTTTCCAGGACCAGCCCCAGCAGCAATGCTCAAACCCTGGAGCAACCCCTGGCAGTTGTGCTTCCCTCATCCTTGGAGATAAGTTTTTACAACTGCTCGGACAGAGAGTAGTTTTTACAAGAGTTTTTACCACTTCTAGAACCGCTGAGTTGCAGTTGTCTCAAAATAGGCTGTCATTAAAGTGTCAGGATGGTGAGTTCCTTCAGTTGTCAATTATTCTTCTTTATTGTATCAAAGACACTGAGTGAAAGCCAAAAAATAAAATAATCTAGGTGATTTACTCCTCTTTGTAATTAAAGCTGGTAATTAGATTCTCCCTGGTAACACAAGGCAGGGTTTGTGTCCAAGAAATGCTGGCAACATGGATTTTGCCAGCAGCACTACTCCAAGACCTGAAACTCTCTGGCTGGCTTATGTAGGGGACCACAGGGACATCACAGCAGTGTCACAAGGACAGCTTCAGTGGAGGATACACACCCCCCAAATATTTTGGGACCTTTATCCTTCATTGCTCCACCTTAGGATGCCTCTTGTTTAATGCCAAGATTGAGGGCACCTTGGAGCACCTTGGCTGATGGGACCAAACATTTGCTATGCAGTTATTGAGAAAATGGAAGTGACAAAAAAATAAGTAGCAGGAGAAGGAATATTTGAGGCTGTTCCATTACTCAGAGGATTTCCCCAGGAGTTTGCTCTGATGGGGATGGAGGGTGCTTGTGCAGGCTACCAAACACAGGGTTTGTCCACTGTTTCCCTCCCCTCGGCACTCACCTGTGATGCTGCTGGGGATGTTTTCTCTGGAAACATGCTGGGAAGGGGTTTTGCTGCATCACCTGTTGGAGAGCATCACCCGTTGGCCTTCAGTGCTGGAGCTCTCTCCTGTTGGGATGGATTTATCCATCTGACACTTGAGATTTGTGACTTTGCACTTTCCTTCACATATATTGCCCACAAGGGTCTGCTGAGCTTCCTAGAAATAAAACAAAAATAAGAGAAAGGTGTTAACACGTCACTTTAGCTGATCCCAGCCCTTCAAAAAAGGAGTCTGTTCAAGAGGCGAAGGACTCAATAGCTTGTTTTGGTTATTTTAATTAATCCATATCAGCATCTCCCTTTCTCCCATATGACCCTTACATCTCATCCTGCCACCTCTCCATGAGGTGACCATAGCCAAGCACCCCCCAACCCATCCCAGGTCCTTCTCACCTGCTTCATTCTCAGGCTGCGGTGACTTAGGTCTGCATTTGGTCTCAGATGTTACAAGGTTTATGGTTAGTTTTATTTTGGCCCTGAATTGGAAAAGAAGAGGGGATGTTTTGGGAATTGTTTTCCATTCAGTTTAATTCATTTTTAATCAGCTGACGGTAATGATTTGATACAGACAATCTTCCCCAACTGAGGTTAATCAGGACAGAGCAAGCCTTTCACTTGGTGTTATTTAGAGCGGCATTTTGCAGAAATACTGTTAGAGAGGTTATTTAACCATGTATTTGTTTTCATTGTGTACCCAGCTTTTTCCCAGCATTTAATGCTGAGAGATTTTATTTATTTTTGCTATTTGGAGGGAATTCAGGCCTGCCAAAGTGCCCAGGATGGATAGCCCTGGAGGCTGCAGTAATCTGTTCAGACCATCTGGGCTCCAGCTCCCAGAGCAGCCCTGGGGGGGGCTTTAAAAAGCCCCAGCCCCATCAGCCTGGAAAACTGGGATTTTTTTTCAGAGATACGGTGATGGAGAGATACCCCAATGGGGAGGCACTAGCTCTTGTCAGTCCATGCAACACAATGCTGCTCACAGCGCAGCATCTCCCCGAGGCAAGCAAGGTCCCTTATAGGGGCTGAGTTTTGCTCTGGTGGGTTGGTGATGGGCTAGGGGCAAAATTAAACCAGGAGATAGTGCCAGCCCCACAAAGCTTGACATTTAAACGAGGAAATGGCCTAGTGATCCAGCAGCAAAGAGCAAAGCTTTCCAGCCAGCAGGAGGGAGTATCCATGGAAGAAAAACCCTCCCCAGGGCAGCAGGGAGCAAACCCAACCCCTGGAGAGCATCTGAGCAAATATTAATTTAATCCTACAGGTACATGGGTATTCCTAGGCCAGGAACACGCAGAAACCCTCTTGGCAGCAAAGCTCCTGGATATGATGTTTTGCAAGGAAACACCAGCACTATCAGCAGCAGTTCTTGACCGATGCTCTGGGACTGTTGAGTCCCCCAGTGTGGGCAGTGCCTGCGTGGGGCTCTGCTTGCTTTTGTTTTTGTCTTGTTGCAAGGAGTAAAGCATCTGTCTGGAGACGGTAAATTATCCCCTCGGCTGGTGTATAGCTAATGTAATTAAACTGCATTTAAAGACTCCCCAAGGTGTTCCCTTCTCAGCCTGGTGGTTTGCAGCACACTTGCTCCTAACCACAGTTTGCCCAGCCCAGATCATCCCTCTTGCAATGGGCTCAGGGGGAGAGGCTGGTAAAAGCTGGTCTGCCAGGTCCAGGTCCCAGCTAGGAGGTGATGGATTATTTGCAGTTCACAGTTGTCCATGCTGCCCAGCAGGAAGATCAGGCCCTTGCCTGGGGCTCCGTGGAAAACGGGGCCACCTCAGTTCAGCCCCAGCACGATTTCCTGTGCCTTGAAGCTTGTAAAAACCTCCATTCTCTAATGCCTATCATAATTCTGCATTTTACAGCAGGGAAACCCGTGTTTCCTTTTCATTTATAAAAACTCCCAGATGTTCCGTGAGCAGCCTGGGCAAGAAAAACCTGCTAGCAAGGGCTTACTGGGGGTGTTATTTTAATCCCAAAGGTGTTTGCCACCATGCTGCCTGCTTTCTGCCAGCTCCTTGCTTTTATTTGGTAAAAAAAACCAAGGTGTAGGTTGGAGCCAGCAGCAGGTCATGGAAGCGAGGCAGGTCTCCAGCAAGGCACTCAGGCAATCCCAGTTTATGCTTTTTAAGAGGCAACATGTGGCTATGAATTAAAACTGAAAGCCAGAAGAGCCAGTCTCCATCTCAGTGCTGCTTTAGATACATCTGTCTGTACCTTCCTAATTCTTTAGTCAAATCCTTCCATTTGACTCCAAAAGAGCTTCAAATGCTCTGTGTTACATTCAGCCTTCCCCACCAGATTGCCAGAGTATGGAGAGGGCATCACTGGGTGCTTAAGTGCTTTCCCAAAATCCCCACGGGAATGGCATGGCTGAGCAAGAGTGCTGGATGTCCACTTGTCCCTTGGGAAGGGCACTGTCCCATGGTTTGCAGCAAGCTTGGATCCATCAGGAGCCTTTACAAGCAATGAAACAAGAGAAGAGAGATGCTAATTGCTTCCCCTCCCTTTCTTTGGTCTCCTTGAACTGAGCCAGAATTAGGAAATACTCTCCAAAGTCTGCAGCGGGGTCGTAGTGTGGTGCTGGGAGCTGTTATTTGCCTTGTCCATGGCATGGCTGCATGGCAGCTCACTCCCCTTTCTTTAGCTCCTTCACTAGCTTTTAATCAGCTTTCCCCTCCTGGTGCTCCCCAGCTAAACCAAACAGAGCACAAAATCTGATAAGCACAAGGTAGCTTTTTTTCGCCCCTGCGGGATCCATTATTTACGAAGCTTATCGATTGTGGGAAATAACCCAGGGGCGTTCGAACATGAGCTACATCCCCTCTTACACCAGAGATATTAATTACCTGCAAGCTGTTACCGACTTTCCTGCCACCAAGCATCACCCGCAGACTAACAAACAGGGTTTAGGGACACGAGGAAATCCCACTCGTGAGCTGTTGGATCACACCCTTTCCAGCAGCTCCCTGGAACTGCTGGGAATGGGCATCGCTCTCACTTTAAACACCATGTGCTGCATCAGTCATCCAAATTTGCCTGCCTTAGCTCCCAGACATCGCTCCCACTCTGCCTTTCTGTAAAGAGCTCTTTAGTACCTTCTTTAGTATTTCCCTGCCTTGACAGTTCTTATAGGAAGGCATGAAGCCACCTCTCAATCTTCATGATAAACCGAGCAGACCAAGCTCTCTCAAGCCAGCAGTTTCCCCATCCTTGGGGAGTTTTGCAGCTCTCTCTGTAACCACTCCAATCTCTCAATGTCCTCTCAAGGAGCATGGGCACTGGACTCACTGGCGAGCACGTGTCCTCAGCTGCATCAGCGCTGTATAAAGGCTAAAATCATAGACTCACAGAATGGTTTGGGTTGGAATGGACCTTTAGAGGTCATCTAGTCCAACACCCCTGCAGTAAGCAGGGACATCTGCAACTAAAGCAGGTTGCTCAGAGCCCCGGCCAACCTCGCCTGGAATGGTTCCAGGGATGGGGCATCGACCACCTCTCTGGGCAACCTGGGCCAGGGTCTCACCACTGTCATTGTAGAAAATGTCTTCTTTCTCTCTAGTCTAAATCTCCCCTCTTCTAGTTTAAAACCATCACCCCTCATCCTGTTGCAACAGGCCCTGCTAAAAAGTCTGTCCCCACCTCATAGGTCCTTTGAAGTACTGAAAGGCCACAATGAGGTCTCCCTGGAGCCTTCTCTTCTCCAGGCTGAACAACCCCGGGGCTCTCAACCTGGCCTCACAGCAGGTGGGGTTCCACCACTGGATCATTTTTGTGGCTCCAACTTGTGCTGAGGGCTCCAGAGCTGAGCACAGTATTCTCATGGTACTCTACTCCCCCATGGCACCCTAAATGATGCAACTGACCCTATGCAGACCAAGAAGATTTTCCCCCTCCTCTTAGTGTTGATGAAAGAGCTGCCAATCACTGCTCTCCAGTCACCACAGCAGTTTCTGGAAGATGAAGGTGGTGTGAAGGAAGTGCAGGCAGATGTGGCAGGGCTTTTTAATTTAAAAGACTAAATGGTCCCTAGAGCCATTGTCCAGCTCTAGGTATGGAAAATCAGAGTGGTTCAAGGAGGCTTCTCCACCCAGGCAGGAGGAGAAGGGGTACCACCAGCTGAAGGAGGTGGTCATGCCTGCCAGAGATGCTGCAGTGGAGATGAGCAAGATAATATCAGTAATAAGGGAGATTAAATGCTGGAATTGCAATGAAGGACAGCGATGGCATGAAGGCACCTGCTCAAAGCTGCTGCAAATCAGTATAATATCCCTGACCTGAGTCTCAGCTCACACCCCACTACCCATCCCAGCTATGATACTTGAGGGAGAGAAGAATGGCCGATAAAGGAAGCAATAACAGCAAATGACTATAAAACCATAATGAAAAAAGAATTAAAATAGGACTATTGGTATGGGGATAATTACGAATGCAGGGAAGGCGGCAGTAACTGCGCTAGGCGCTGAAGGCAATGAGGAGCACCCAGCAAGAAAGGTCTGCTGCTGGTGGTGGGGTCGATGGAGACAGCGCCTTGTCTGGATGGAGACACAGAGCTCAAAATTGTAATGGGAATAATTATGACTGTAATGGGGTGGTAATAAAGATAATGGAATCGTAATTGAGGAGGGGATGGCTGCAAAGGAGGAGGTGCAGATAACAGCCTTGTAAAGGAGATGATACGAAAGATAATGGATGGTAATGGAGTTGTTGTTAAAGGTAATGGAGTTATAATGAGGTGACGACTGCAGCAGGTAGAAGGTCTGGTTGGTTTAACGAGGACTATGATGCAGAGAGGACTCTATTTCTAATTCATCATGACAGGCAGTACTGGAGGTGACCACAAGGCTAATAACAACTGAAGGGGTCAATCGTTAAGACAAATGCAGCCACGCCATGCGCACAAGCAGGACCAAAGTCCCTGAAGGTGCAAGGTGGAGGTGCAGTTCCTGGGGAGGGGGGATGCTGTGCTGCAGCATGAGGTACAAGGCAGAGGAGACAGTAACAAGCACCATGACTGGTGATCTGGGCAAGTCCCACGAGGTTTGCTTTAAGGCAGGGCTGCCCTTCTGAGTCTTGAACCTAGGAGATGGGGATGGGTGCAGGAAAGCAGCTAGTGGTGGCCACGTGCCCCTAGTGAGGACAGCCCACAGCAAGGATGAGGAGCCACTGCAGCACAGATGATGGTGATGGGGACCAGCTGATGACCATGGGGGCAATTAGCAAGGGCACAACTGGCCCTTGCAGCATCAGGACAAACACACAAGCGAGCATGTCAGCTTGCAGCAACACAGGCACTACTATAGGGAGACAATTCAGAAAGCAGTTGATGGCACCACACATTGAGATTTTTGTTTTAAAGTCCTGTGCAATGTCTCTGCTCTTCACCTCTCCTTGAAGCTTGGCCCAAGGTCCCCGAGCCTTCCTGGAGAGCAGGACACCCTCCCACAGCTGCTTGCCACCACCACCAGCCAAGCCCTAGCCCATCTGCCACTTCTCCCCTATCCACAAGGCCAGTTATCCTGTCAGAGGAGAAAATTAGATTGGTTTCAGTTGACTTGACTTGTTCTTGACAAACCCACATCAGTTGCTATTTTCTAACCTCATTATCCTCCAGGTTCTTACAAATTGATTGCTGAATAACTTCTTCTGTTTTGAAGCCTCTAACTCCTGGGGTTGCCCCGCTGCAGCTCCCAGCCTGCCTTGGGCTCTTGCAGCGCTGAAGAAACCCTGAGCACTTCCAAGGTTGGGTTAGCTCTGGAAGTACGCCCGAAAGAGACTTCAGCAGGCCCTGCCAATACAAGCACACCTAACTGATCTAAATACCCTGGAAGGTCATCTACTCTCTGAGTTGGGCTCCTGCCCAGTGTAATCATCCTGTCCCAATTAGCTGGGTGCAAGGGAAGGCTGAATCAAAGTCTGTGCTGACACCCTTAGTTTTCCTCCTTCATTCAAGCAACACCGTTTGGCTATCCTCAGCTCTCCTTCCCGTGCGTTTACAGGCTTCTGCCCAGTTTTTTAACAGACAGTTTGCTGGTGCCTGTTCTGCACCACCACACCTCCAACTTGTATCCGTGCAGCCACTGCTCCATTGTCCCCATTGCCAGGTCTCTGGCCTCAGTTCCCCTTTTCTGCAATCCTTCTTCAGGTCTGAGGTCCATCCCGTCTCTGCACCACCTTGTACCTCTGCATGGGGACGGGTTGTTGTGCCCCTAACTCAGCTGCTGTAGGTAACTGCCAGCTTCCCTGCACTCTTCAGCCCTTGGATTACCTTTCCTAGAGATGCTACCCACCAGCTCCTTGAGATTTTTGCAGCCCATTATGCTTGCTCTGCTGTTCTCACTCCCTTTTGTTTGGCATTGTGGGCTCCACTATTTGGTGACATATTTCCTGAAATTATCTTCTGCTTTTTTTCACCCAGTTCTGGTCTATTAGCCCAGATAGGAGCCCAAGATAGGAGCTTTTCCAGTAGCTTTTGCCATCATTGGAAATGAGATGTGCTAACACACTTGGGGAGCTGAATGGCTCTGTCCTGCTCTATCACTCACCCAAGAGATGTTGGTGGAGTTTAAGATGCCATTACCACCAGGCTGTACCATGTGGAGGTACCATGGGTTTGAAGAGCCTCTCACATTCACCCACCTCCTTCTAACTCATATGAGCTCTGTCCCATAAGTTTCACCCTTTTTAAGAGACCCACATTGAAGTCGCCTCTTCTCAGGCCCTTGCTAACTTTCAGGACAAGCATGCCCCATTCCTGGTGCATTCCTTTCCTTCATTTCTCACTTGCTCTTCCCCAGCAAGTAACACTGGGTCCTATTTATCCCACCAAGTTCCTGTAGTGCTGTTTAAGCCCTAGCAAGATACTAGGATGTCTACATCAGCCTTTTTCTTTGCCATGACTAGCCACATGTGTAGACATTTGCCCAGTTACTTGCTTTCTCATCACTTTTCTGATCTCACCGCCTATGTTTTCCCTGCCATTTGTTGGCATTTTCTCTGTTCACCTGTGCTTATGTGGCACCTCCTCACTTTGACAGCAATCTGGCATGACCAAGTGTCTTTCCTTACTAAGGGGACCCCGGTCTCCCCGCAGCAAGGCCTCCTCCGTACATGTTAAGTGCCTCTGGTTCTGCCAATCCCCACCTCAACTGCAGATGACAGCCTTTCTCCACTCCTCACCTAAAACCCAAGAAAATAGTAAGCCTGTCTCCACCAGCCACCTCTTATCTTGTTTCACCCAGAGCTCCCCAAAACCTTTGTGATACTGCCCCTGCTTCCAGGAGACAGGGTTTAGTGGATTTAAAGTACCAGCTGCACATGTCCGAGAAGAAAAGGAGAAGAAATGTCCTTCAAATACTCAAGCACCTGTGAAAGAAATAGAGGAGCTAACAAAAAAAAAAAAAAAAAAAAAAATTGAGGGTGAAAAAAAATGGAAAAAGAAAAATTCAGGAGATTGCACCAGCCTTGGAGATAACCTAGGGACATTTTTTATCACCAAAAGTCCATTTTCAGACACAGATGGGACTTTTTCATCTTAATTGCTTTCCCAACAGAAAACCATGAAGTCACAATAACCTAACCCACCAAAGGACAAGGCAATTGCAAGTCCTTTCTCTCCTGGCTGGTCGCCAAATCAAACTCTGCTAGCTACAGGGGAAAAACATAAAATAAAATACACTACAACAGGTCTCCCAAAGGGAAAACAGGGAACAAGGCTGAAGGATTGGAGGGGAAATTGGAAGAGAAACTCTGCCCGACTTCAGAATGAACTTGTGTGCAGAGCCCGTAACAACCAACCAGCCATGGCTGCCTGAGGAAGTTGGTAGAAAAACCTCCCCATTTTGTCATCACCAGAGGCTTCAGCCTCGATAAATAAGTTGGAGAATTTTCAAGCACTGTCACATAATAGAAATCAAGGAAGGCAATGGGGCCTTGAAGAGAAACTGTAATAGTCAGCTTTCACATGCTGTTGCTTGGGAGGTTTGTACTTGGAAGATGTCCCTCATCTCCAGTATAGGGCTGGGCAGGAAGCTCAGGAGGAGTTTGCATGAGGGTTTCACAGGAAGCAATGGAACAGGCTGCCCAGGGAAGCCGTGGAGTCACCATCCCTGAAGGTGTTAAAAAAACGTGTAGATGTGGCTCTTTGGGGCATAGTTTGGTGGTCATGGTAGCATTGGGTTGATGGTTGGACTTGATGATTTTAGAGGTCTTTTCCAACCTTAATAATTCTATCCTATGATTTGCTGGTCACTTCGAAATAGAGCTGCTTACAACTGCCTGATGTAGGAGGAAAACCTGAAAAAAGCCAGAGCAGAGCCAAAAAAAACCAAACACAAACCCCATGGTAGTACATGGGAAGGCACCAGTGACACAGAGCTGGAAAGGATCAATTGCCTTGTCCACCAGCCTTAATGTAAAGCATTTAAGCCATTTGGAGCCTGATTTCCTGCAGAGCTCTCTGCTCATCTGGTCTTTAAATGCTACAACAATATTATCCACACTGAGAAATGCCTGGGGTTGAGGTCTCTTTCTAGGCCAGGCAGTGATTTCCCTTTGGGGATGGCAAGATAGAGACAAAGAACAAAAGTAAAGGCTGAGGAGGGGAAAAAAAAATTTAGGCCGACATGATGCTGACTGGCAAGGGAGACTCAGAGCAGGACATCCCTCCCTAGTTAAGGGAAACCCCATGGAGTATGGGCTAAACTCTTCTTTTGCTCTCTGCCACCTGTTTTTCACTGAGTTCTTCTGAGCTCTGGTGGAACTTTTCTTCAGAGTTCTGGTGTCTTCAGAGTCTCTGGACAGCAGCCGATGCCCCTCCAGGCTCCAGGTGATTTTGGCCAGGGGATTAAATTGAGCATTGCAAATAAGGCTTGGTGCTAATGGGGTGAGGTGCTACACTGGGACCCAGAGGCACTGCAAGAATGGGACCAGCTCCTGCTGATGGCATCATCCACATCCTCACACCTCATCACAGGGACATATCCTGCCACCATTGAGGGCTAAGTGAGTTTGAAGCGTGGCTGGAGGGTAGAAAACCAGTAATAAGCTTATGGTGATCTCCCAAGGAGCTGTCTCCAGCTACAGCTGGCTGTCCCAAGCTTGCAAAGATCACGTCAACATGGAAAGGCACAGCAAAAATAATAACAATAATTAAGAATCAATATTTTCAGGCATTATACACTTGCTTGGATCATGACGTGTGCTCAGCAGCCTTACCCCACATAAGCCCAGCCACCCAGGCAGGCAGCCCCACTGCCGAAGGCGAAAGCCCACCGATATGACACATGCCCTGTTGCATCTCTCTGATGTTTTCCCTCTGCCCAAGCTTGTCAGGGTATCAGAATCTGGACATAACCTCAGGACGTTTCTGAAATAACAGGAGAGAGAAGGAAATAAAATGGGAGGTTAAATCCCCATTATGCAAGGGAAGAAATAGTGTTATTTTGGCTTTTGTAGATGCCCAAGTGTTGGTACACAGTTCAAGCTCCCTGAGAAACTGTACCCTGTGGGAAAATCCTACAGAATGCAATAGCAATGCAGCTAATGGAGTTGCCCTGAAACCTGCAGGATTTAATAGCTCAGGATGCTCTTTCTAATAGTGGTTTTAACCATCCAGTGCAGGTTTTTTTATGGCCAGGAGAATTGTTCTTGCCCTTTCACAGAGCATAATCCACAGAAACCTGTAAGAAAGCCATTTTCTATTAAGCTCTGTATTGCTTTCAAGAGAGTAAAAAAGCCAGGAAATGTAACTCAAGTTACGTTTCCCCAAAGTTACAGTTTCTCCTTAATTCTTACTTTAAGTCTTGCAAAGATTTGAGAGTTGGACTCTCCACTCTTGGCATTCGTGGTTGCTTAGTTTGGAATACATTTTAGGCATGTCACAGCCAAGGATGGAGTCCTTGCTGGTCTCATCGGGACCCAGCTTTGGGCTGAACCCAGATGTACAGGTTCCATTTCAGGGTTTGCCACACAAACTAACAGAGCGGGTTTTCATGGTCATTGCTGTGGTGTCCAAGTAGTAAGAGATCCTGATTGGGTGTTCTATAAAACAAGCTGTAAGCAGTGGGGGAAAAAAAAAATTTAAAAATCTATCAGCATCCATGTAAGTCAAACCAGCTCCTATGGGAAAAGGCTTCTACAAGCCCTAGTGCTCCTTTCACCTTACCTTCAGGGACAACTCTGCCAAAGCCATCAGTGATGATCTTGCCTTCACACCAATTTGTTGCTGATGTTGTAGAAATTAAATATTTGCACTTTTTGAACCAGACAAGATACACTCAACCACTGTAGAGTTTCCATGATGGGCATTGCTTGGTCTGTGACTGCACAGATAAGCATGCACTCACTCCTTCCCCCAGCTTATAAATTTTCACTTCATCTACATGTCCAAAGTGTTGAAGTTCAATTTCTTGCGAACTCTTGGGCTGTTCGGCGATATGAGATCTATGTAAGACAGCTGGGGACAAGTACTTGGAGGAGGAAGAGGAGGAGAAAGGGGTTCCTCTGATCTAGAGGAGTCCTGCAGAGATGGGTCTGCCTTGTCCGGGTCCTCCAGCATCACAGGTCCCTTCATAAGGGGCAATGTGGTGGTACACATGGTGGGGACACTTGGCTACTGGGTTTGGCATCTCTCACTTGGAGCTGCTCAGTGGGATTAAAGCTCAGCAGCCACCCCAGATAATCACACACATCCTTTCTCCAAGGGGTGCTCCTTTGCAGACTTCTCACTTAGGAACATAAACTAGATGTTGCAGCAAGGTCCTGGGGAACCAACACTCTCCCACCAGCACCATGACCAGCCTGAAGCAGCAAGTAGTGCTGCTGGGGGTGCAGGCTGCTGTGCCAGCACCTTGCCCACAGCTAGTGTGATGAGGGTGGAGACAGCCCAGAAGCTGGTTCTGGTGCAGTCACAGCATCTTTGCTGCCCTTGGCCACCCCTGCCTTCAGGGAACATGATTTTACTCATCTGAATGGTGCCAAGCACCAATGAGACACAGGAGCTGCAGAGTTTCTATCACTGCCAGGATGTAGCCCATACACAACTAGGGGAAGAAGTTGTCTTCTCCAAACACTGCTGTTGAGTCCAGGACCATGACTTCATCTCCCACGGCAGACAACCTGCAGGACTGGATTCATGAGCTGTTTCACCTGGGCATCAGCCCAGCCTGAGTCATTCTTCAGGCAAGCGGCAGCAGCAGCTCTGATGTTGCACCATTAGGGTTGGGTCTAAAAATAAAACTAGAAAGGAAAATAAAATATTCTTAGCCCCAAGCCTGTCCCAGAGCCCCTCAGGGGACACTGGGATTGAGGAGAGAGGAGATGGCAAAGTCTAGGAGGTTAGAAACAGAGCTCTGGATGGAACGTGCTGGGTGTGCAGCAACATCAGCTGCCTCCCACAGTAGACGGGGAGCTCCTCCGTGATGCCATCTCCCTCCCTCACTTTTAGGGAGGGAAGAAAAATTAAGGAAACAAAGCATCTGAAAGGCTGTGCCAAGTCCCAGGTAGCTGGTGCATAAAGCTGTGACCACCACACTGTAAATCCTCACCCATATCCCCCAGCTTTTGTGTTGTTGCTGCCTCCCTTGCAGGCTCAGCAACACCCTCTGGAGCAGTGTATTTGGGTACTTTATTCTCCCCAGGAAGCTCCGCTCATGGGCAACATCTGGCTCCCTGCAAAGGTTGTTCTGCTTTCTTAGCATCAGCCCACCAGCCAGGTTTGGCAGCAGGACACTGAGACCCACCAAAAACCTGCCTTTGCAGTAGTTTCTCCTCCCTCCCCTTAGACAGCATAAGGTTACTTGGAAAACAAGTTAACCTGAAACATGGCTTGAGAGATTTCCTTCAAAATAAATATTCAGGCTTCAGGGCCATTTTCCAACTGAAACCATATGAAGTTTTACTTCATACAGGTTTGTGAGCCACTTTAATAAGCCTCAGTTTGCCTTTGCCAACCAGCACTACTCCAGCAGTCAAACCCAGACCAAAGCCAGGAGCTGGAGCAGTGCCTGCGGGATGTTCCATTGCCCTCGATGGCTATCAGCAGGGCTCCCAGACCTGCTGCACATGAGCAGATTTGCTCCCTCAATGTCTTACCTTGTCCCAGATCCCATTTTTCTGTGCATTTTGCAATATGAGATGGCCCCTTCCAGCAGCCACCTTACTGCCTTCTAGCCCTGGGAAGCAGGGACTTCCCCAACCAATACACTTTTATGGCTATTTAAGATTTGATTTAAGAATCTGCTGTCACAGTAAATAGGAAAAAAATATTAATGTGCCAAGGAAGGCTGACATGAAGAGCAGGTGAGTTTCCATTACCTATCCAGAAAAACTTAGACTAGATAGAAGGAAGCGATTTTACTATGAGGGTGATGAGACTCTGGCCCGTGTTGCCCAGAGAGGTGGTCAGTGTCCCATCCCTGGAACCACTCCAGGTGAGGTTGGATGGGGCTCTGAGCAACCTACTCTAGTTGCAGATGTCCCTGCTCAGTGCATTATGGTTGGACTAGATGACTTCTGAAGGTCCCTTCCAACACAAAGCCAGTGGGCAAACAGATCCTGTTGGCCAAGTTGGATGGGGCTTTGCACAACCTGGTCTAGTGGGAGGTGTCCCTGCCCATGGCTGGGGGCTTGGAACTAGATGATCTTTAATATCCCTTCCAACCCGAACCATTCTATGATTCTATTTTGACTCAAACTAGCAAAAGCTGTTCTTATAAAACCCAGCTCAACACAATCTTTTATTTTCTTATGATGGAAAGTGCCCAGTGAGCTCACAAACTCACTGCTGCAGGATGGATGGACCTACCATGGGTGTACTCATGGCCATGGTCCAAGGTTGAAGCATTTCCAGACTCAGGTAACAAGTCATCATTAT
The DNA here is from genome assembly GCA_033124195.1 of Coracias cyanogaster. Classification (NCBI taxonomy): domain Eukaryota; kingdom Metazoa; phylum Chordata; class Aves; order Coraciiformes; family Coraciidae; genus Coracias; species Coracias cyanogaster. The sequence continues at coordinate 30,104 of JAVSBS010001466.1, forward strand.
CTCTCCTATGTCTCCAAATCCTGCATGTGTCTCACAGCACCATAAATCAATTTCCAGGCTTTTTCAGAATTGGATTCATAACACTGAATCCTCAGTTCGCATGTACTCAAGTGCCTCATGGGAATTCAAAGGTTGCTGGAGTGCTTTTTTGAAAAATATTACTTAAGCTCCTTGGAAAGGCAGGTACTTCCGTGGGGGCTCTATCAGGTTTATAATCACGTACAGAAGCACTATTCTCTGGTTTAAGTGTAGTGGAAATGCAAAACATTATAACCAGGAAGGAGAAACAGTGTTTGTTGAGTTGCAGACAGGGTTTTAAGTTGGCTGAGGGGCAGCAGTTCTCTGCCTGAGTGTCCAGCAGCTTCTCCCCACCCAGATGCACTTCATCCAACAGGAATTAGACCCCTCTTCCAGCTTTAACAGCCACACTCATCATTTCCCAGGGCAACTATCCAGGCAAAGCACCAAGAAGAAGCCTTAAGGCATGTGACGAAGTTGGATGGGGCTTGAAGCAAACTGGTCTAGTGGGAGGTGTCCCTGCGCATGACTGGGGCATTGGAACTAGGTGATCTTTAAGGTCCCTTCCAACCCACACCATTCTCCAATTCTACATAGATTACGTTTGCCTAATTTTCTCAAGGCAGAGGTTTTCAGTGTCTCCAGTGATCCCAGCTGGGCACAGCCCTGTTGCACCAGAAGCAGAGCCTCGACTGCCTGTAGGACACCTGTTGTCCCCATCTCCATGGTTGAACTGCATCCTGAGATGCTTTTCGGAAGTGCTCCCACCTTCACTGTCTGGCCAGCTCTGATGGGAGGAGTTTTCACTCAAACCCAGCAAAGACGTAACAGAGCAGCTTTGTCTAAAAACAATTTTTGAAAACCCTCAGGAAGGTCCTTTTACGAAAGCCTTATGCCTGCTGCATAACCCTGGCTGCAGTTGCTCCAGCTCAGGCTCTAGCGACTTTGGAAATGACTGATTTACCTGCAAATTCTCAAAACCAGAAAAATGTTTTATTTTTCTTTAAAAAAAGAAAAAAAAAGTTGTGTCCTCTGGCTTTGGCAAACAAAGAGAATCTTACTGCATTCAACCATTCCTCTAAATTTTGCTTAGATCATGTCAAAGCCTGTATGCTCCAAATAATCCATGTTTAGGGGCACAGGAAGTCTCTCAAGTCACCCAGGAGAGGCAAAAAAGCCTGTGACAGGCACTGGCATGCTCAGAGCTGCAGGAGCAGAGCAGAGGACATATAGAAGCAACTCTGAGAGACAGAGCATCAGCTGTGCACACAACAAAGCCCTGGCATGAACCAAGCCCCCCCTCCAAACCACCGACAAGAAACATGGGGTAGGGAGACAGATTAATTGATGGGACCTTCCCACCCTGTCCTCTCTCATCCCATGCTTGACAGCCAGCTCAGACAAGCTTAATGTTGGATATTTGGTTTTAAATGTCATTCTTCTCAGGGTGTGAAGATATAGAGAAAATACTTGAATTCCCTCTAAACACAAGGCTTTCAGCACAAATAACTCCTACGCCCTTTCAGCATCCCAGTTTTGCATAGAACATGGATCCACCATCCATCAAAAAAACCGGAATGCATATATATATCTATGTTTGTATCTTTCTATAAATGCATATACACGTGAGACACCAAAGACCACACAGGGCACAGCATTGCAGAGAAGGAGGCACGGCAGAAAATCAACACAACAAGCACACCTTCTTCCTCCAAGACTCCCAGCAAGGCAATGGTCACACTTCTCAGAGGCCATCAGGTGGCAGACCAGCAGCATGCAAATGCACACACTGGAACAAGACAGAAGGAGCACTCCAGGGTCCTCTGGCATTTCTTGTACGCAGTATCAAAAAGTAATGCTCTCATGGGCACCCCACCAAACTTGGGCTGTTCCTCTGGGAAGCACAGTCCCTACAGAAAAGTCAGCTCCCTTTTTTCTCCCTCCCACCTACATCTCCTGTTTGGGGTTGTTCAGCCTGCAGAAAAGGAAGCTCAGGGACAACCTTCTCGCTCTCTACATCTCTGTGAAAAGAGTGTGGAGTGAGGTGGGCATCAGTCTCTTCTCCCAAAGAACAAGCAATAGAACAAGAGGAAATGGCCTCAAGTTATGCCAGAGGAAGTTTAGGTTGGATACTAGGAAAAATTTCTTTCCCAAAAGTGTTATCAAGACCCAGAACAGGCTACCCAGGGAAGTAGTGGAGAACCCATCCCATAGATACGCTGCTCCTGACCTGATCTCAGCTGATGTAAATAAGCACAAAACTTAGGAGTGCCACATGGATTTAAAGGAGTTGATCAGCCAGCTTAACTACTTGTGGCTGGTACCACCCAATGTAATTAGCCATCTCACCTTGCAAGAGCTGCAGCCACTTTAGAAAGGAGAAGCACAGGGTGAAGAAGATGGAATTTCAAAGTAACTATTAGCAGTGCTTGGCATTTCTTTGGTTTCTCCAGAGCAGCCAAGGCAAGCATGTATCTAGTAGACTAAATCACCTACCAGGAGACATAATCATATACGAGAATGATGATAATGACTTGCAGTCAGAGAACCCTCCACCAGAGCACCTTGCAGCACTGTACAAGCAGTAATAAGGGAAAGCCCCTCTGCAAGAAACACCACGACACCATAGGCTGGACACCAACTGGGCCCTGGCTTTTAGATGTCCATCTGTTTGGGTGAGAGAAGGTCCGACATGAGTGCAGGAAGTCCTGGCTCACTGCCAGCCCCTGGCCACGTGTTTTTGGCCATGATAGACCAGGCCGGGGAGGTAATAAAAACCCAGGACCTGGCAGCAGAGTTTGTCATGTCCACGTGCTGCAGGAAAAACAACACTTTTTTCTCCAAAGCCCTACAAAACTAAATATTACACAAAAATACCTATGAAGCTGCTATTGGTCTTCCAGCCAAGCTCTGCATTAAAAGAACATTCTTTTCTACTTACTTCACTTAGGGAAGAAAATGAGGTAACAGAAACATCACAGTTCAGTTTTACCTCCTAGAGACCAGACAACACCATGTTAAAAGTGGGCAAAGCCAGCTGAGACAGGAAGAGAACCCAACCCAAATTTCAGACCAGGTTGTAAAATGAATCTTTTTCCATAGTTTTCAGCAGTGGACTTGTCCCTGTCATCTGCCCAGCTAAGCACATGCCTGAGGGGTCTGTTACAAGACTTTCTGTTTTCTTTTCTCACGAGCGTTATAATGGAGTATTATAGAATTTGTGGAAGAAAAGTGTTCCATAGATAATCCCACCAGAGTTAGAGGACTTTCAAAATTTCTAAGCCAAAATTAACCACAGTCAGTCGACACACACTTTCTTGCCTGCCTTTGTTGCCTTCACTGCTTATCCAACAGAAAGATAAATAATGATAAATAACAGGCTGCGGCCATCCAAGCAGGACTTGCTGAACTGAGAAACAAGATCGCTTGGGCAGCAATTGCAGCACTGTGGGAAGAAGGGAAGCAGCCAAAAATATTGGCAGAGTCGGAACTCAGCAATTAGAAAGCGCAAAATTATTGGCTGCATCCTATTCTTGCAGAAAGTGAGGAGCAACCACTCCTTAATGCCTGCTGGAAGCAGGACAGCCCTGTCAAATTAGACAAACTCAAGCAGCTAAATGAGGTGGACACAGACCTGTAATGCCAAGCTATGAGTGCTGAGCAGGGCACAGAGGATGACACTGTGGAGGAGGGGGCTGTTTTGCCAGGTCTGGAAGCTGGGCATCCCTGGAAAACTGCTGGTGAGGCCAACAGCTGGGAAAGCTTGAAAGGCATCGTAACAGGACTGGTTGGACCTCCATGATTCTGCTGAAGCTCAAAATGTTGCAGCAGGAGAGAGATTCCAGTTTGAAGCCTCCAGGAGATTTATGCAAGAAGTTCTGTGTGGGCAAAAGAGTGGGAAACAGCAGAAGAAACTCTGTTCTCCTTAACTGGCAAGGCAGGATCCCACCTGGGAACAGCCTTGGGTGGTTCCTCACTGCAAGCAACAGACCCACTAACAATTCAGAGTGGTCCTCCCTAAGAGTGGGACAACAACATCCCAATACTTGCACACGAGTATGATATCTCCAGTTGGGTTTTGCAGTGAGTTTGAGGATCCTTCTGGAGGTGGTCACTGTGAGGCTTTGAAGCAGGCTTATATTCTCACACAGCTATTTCCATTTTGGGACAATTGTTTTACCTTTTGATGTAGAATTCATTCATTTGATGTGGCTGTGACGGTTGGGTGGGCAGCAGCAGTCAGGCATTTAACCCCAATCCTGACCCTGGCTGTGCTGTTTCACCATGGATACCTCTTGCTGCTAATCACTTTTGAAAAATGGGGATAATATAGGGCTATCTCCCTACAAGATGCTGAGATAACAGCCTAATGATTAGTGCCATGAGCTGGTGGAAATTAACTTCTGTGCAGAGGTGCCAGTCTAATTAAATTTTGAAAGTCTCAGAAATGCAAGATTCTGCGCCAGCTTTCTGAGACACTGGGGACCACAGGAGTTAACCCAAAGATAAATTTTGATGCTTTCATGAAAGGTGTTATATCACATCACTGTCTGTCACAGAACTGAAGGAGACTCCTTCATCCCAAGTCTTACATCTCCACACAGTTCTTTAGCATAAAAACCAGCCTTAAAATTGATTTTAAGTGCTCACTTGTGAACTGTTTAACCTCAACACTTACAATACTAGTGGGAGACCTAAAGTGAGCAAAACCAAGCTCTAGCTTAAAAAACATCACGAAGCAGTGGGCTTGCTTCCAAGCTCCTGCGCCCTGCACCAGCTCCAAGCCCAATGAAATTATGTTATGCATTTATATCCACTCCTTAATGAGGTACTTACCTATTATAGGGCAATAAAAATCCAACCTGACTCAAATCTTCAGCTGGTGCAAGCCCACATTGACTATAGCTATTTTCCCTTCCCAAGGATCTTGTTTTTCCCTACAATAAAAGTGCCAAGGCTATTTCCAGGTCTTCCACAGGGATGTATTTTCCCACTCACCTTCATTAATATGGTAGCCCAGGTCTTCTGCCAAAGTCCAACAGCAGCAAATCAATTTTTAACCAAATTGCTCCAGTAGAAACCTTCATAGCCTGCTATCAAAATGACTGAAGAGTATTACCTCTGGCATGCCTTGCTTAAAGCATTTTCTATACCTCCAGTGGCACTGGGGGTTCTGTGCAGGTGCCCAGCCAGCTCCTCAGACCCAGACATGTCCATGGCAGCTGCCCCAGCTGGCAGGAAGGTATAACCTAAGGGAATCTGGGATTTTGACTGCACGCTTCAATGTGACTTATTGTAGAGGACCCTTGTCCTAAAAGCCCAGGCCAGCTCTGTCCTCCAAGGCTTAGTGGGTGGTCATGGTTGTCCTATCTCCTCCCCTACCTCCCCTTGCCCTTCTTCAGGAGCCCAAAAATGAGCCCCTGAAACATTAAGAGACCTGGAGTCCCAGCTCATTTCAGGAAGGTGCACATTTTTTCTTATTTGTTGTGAAAGCAGTTTTAAGACCGTCAGGGCAGAGAATCATAGAATCATGCAATCATTTTTGTTGGAAGAGACCTTTAAGATCATCAAGTCCAACCGTTAACCTAGTACTGCCAGGTCACCACCAAACCACATCCCTCAGCACCACATCTCCACGGCTTTTAAATCCCTCCAGGGATGGGGACTCCACCACTACCATGGACAGCCTGGTCCTTCAGGGAAGAGTTTTTCCTAATGTCCAACCTCAATCTCTCCTGGAACAACTTGAGGCCATTTCCTCTTGTCCTACTGCTAGAGCCAGGGGGGGAATTTCTCCCCTTTTCTTGGCTTCCTAAAGAGACCCACTTGCAGTCCCCATTTTCCCACCTCACATCTTGAGATGTCAGCAGAGGAAGGATGAGGGCCATATCCACTGGTTGGGTTGCCCCACTATGATGGCTGTTGGGGTCAAAGGGATGACAAGTTGGGGAGGGGCAGTGATGCAATCACCTTGCTTCACACTATTGTAACATCAGCATGGGGTTGCAAAGGGAAGTCCTCGCTCCCAGTGCTGTTCAGGGATAACCAGAGGTGATTTAGCTGATTATCTCCAAGGTCCCATCTTTCCTGGGGGAGCCCATCTGTGGGTGATGCCACATGCACTTTGTGAATCATGCTTGAGGCCAAAAAAGATTTCAGAGGAGGAACCCCCCTTACCAAGTGGGGGATGAAGGATGTGGTCCTGGGATGGGGAACTCACATCTCCAGCATCGTGCTGGACTGGGGCTGGTTCACAGGTCAAGGTGCTGCATCCTGGTGTTGGGGCAGCTGGTATCCACATGCAGATCCAGGGCTATACATCTCCTCTAAGCCATATGTCCATAGCACACATTAACCTCAGGAGCTTTCCTAAACACTACATCCTCAGTACATCTCCTTCCTTCTGCAGTGCCTGGAAACACCTCCTTTCCACACACACACACAGCTCATCAGATGTGAGAAAAGCCCCAGATTAACCTCTCTGACACAACCATGCCTGTCACTGCTTTCCTCACCCTGGGGCTGAGCGCCCATCATCCCATTCAGTGTCTGAAAGGAGGAACACATCCAGCATGTGTCAAACCCAGCCTGGCTGGCTGGGTCGGGAAAAAGTGGTTATTACTGCAAACTCTATATACATTATTTATCAAACGAAGTCTCTGCAGCAGAACTACAATTCATTTCCCTGCTCCGGCTTGCTCGTGCTCTCTTTGGATGTCTTTTTTCTGGGAGATGCTCGAAAACATTTACAGGCTCCTTATGGTCACTGCCCTAAGGTTGTCACCCTCCTAAGGAGACCCCACAGGTCCCCAAAAGGGACCTGGGACAAGCTTTGCCCAAGCAAAACCACCCTCTAGCAACAGCCAGCTCCACCACAGCATCTTTGTTCCAGCCCCAAATCTATTGCACAAGTACCTGCTGCTGCCCTGAATATTTAGGGGGAAATTACAACGAGAAGGCAAGTAGAAAATATCAATTATTGGAGGGTTCAAACAGCGCGATCCCTGCTGCTACCTGCCAAGTTGCATATGCGTGTAAATCAGCTGTAATGCACCATTTAGTTTGAGCAATATATTAAAAATGAAGGAAAAATCTGATTTTTTTCCAGTGTGGGGGTATAAAGCAGGTAGGGGAAGGCCACAGCAGGCACAACCGTGGTTGTATCTGCTCTGCTTCACCTTCATGGTGTAAAAATACACATGTGGGAATGGAAAAACACACCAGAATGTTTCTTTTCCATTCCCCCTGACTTTGGGTCAGAGTATAAATAACTAGGCAAACCAAAAAGCAAGCTAAGAAAACTGCTCATTTGACTTCAGCAGGTGGTTTTGCTTGTACTGAAACCAAACTGAGTTTCTGCTCAGGGTTCCCATGGAAAAATGCCACAATCCTGTAATTGTGGTTTAAAAACCCCATGATAATAGCAGGGGTTTTCCTCTCCTGGTTCATGGTGCTGTTATCCATGTGTCATGCACTCCATCTTTGTCAAGCTGCACACTCAATCCATGCTGGGGGTAAGGGCTGGTGGTGTTTTGGCGATGGAGCATCCCAAGCTGGGTTGTTGGAAACCACTTCAGCTAAGCCCCAAGGAGGTTCGGGTTGACTTGTAGACTCTAATGCAACATCATAGCCAAGCACCAGCTACACAACCATGAGAACTTGGTGCCAGTACCAGAGCTGAGTGCTGGGAGCAAATGCGAAAAAAGCCTCCTGGCTGAGAGTGATCTGAATCCCGCCATCTGGTTATGGGCTGTGGGTTCACAGCGTAATTGTGGTGGGATGGATTAAACATGGAGGCTCTCATGCTTGGTTTTCTCCTTGCTGGAGGATGAGCAGGTATCCCACCGCTCGGTCCTGCCCTGGCGTCTGCAAGTCTGTGCCTGTGCATGGACAGACAAAAAGAGGGATGTCGTGGGAAGAGGTGGCAAAACTGTTTTTCTTGGAGCAGGAGAAGAAGGGAGGTTCGACCATCCCAGGCAGCAGTACTGTGCATGCAGGGCCCGCACCATGCCCACATTCATCTGGGTCCTACATTACCCTCCAAAATTAATTACCAGTGCCCCTGCTGAAGATAAAACTGAATTATATTTACTTTTGCACTTACATTCCAGTTGCCATGTAATTAAGAGCTACCACATAATTAAAGAGGATTTAGAGGGTGTTTACACCCTGCGTTCCCCCATAATTACAGTTAATTCCTCCTTTACAGCTTCTGAGCATCTCTGGCGGAGCTGAGGGAGCCGCCAGGGCAGGCAGAGCGGCCGGCACAGGGCTCAGGAATGCAGTGAACAGCTTTACCACTGAAGGGTAGCATCTCGGAAAGGCCTGGCCCCATCCCAGAATCTTTCTTTAGAAATTTAATCTCTGCCTAGGCATGGGGCAGGAGCGGTGACCTCTATAAGCTCCTAGTAGCCTCATTATAGGCAAATGGTGATGCAGGGGAGAGTAGCAGCAGAGCCATCCCATCCTCTGCCCCCAGGCCCTCCCTGGTAAAACTGCTTTAACTCTTGGAGACACTGCATAAGGATAAAATAAACCCTTCTGCAATATAAATCCCCTCTCTGTGGGCCTGTATTGCATAACCGAGTGTGAATAAATATATGGTTTGAAATGCAGGATATGATGACCTTTCATGGGCAGGGAGTCCTGAGGGATGGGGCTGTCGCAGCAGTGGGGCAGCCAAGGCCATCTCCAACAGACACCAAATCTTAGCACTTGGAGGGCCAGGTTACCAAGTACTCACCTGCCACAACCCAAATCACATGTCCAGCCTCATAAGTATGGAAGAGCTCAGTTTTAGCAGCCAGCAATTCCCCTGAGGAGCTGGGAGCCCAGGCACTGCTGGATTAGGGTGTCACATATGGATTCAGAAGGGAGCAGGTCACCCTTCTGCAGGACACAGGACACCATAGGTCTTTATATTGGCATTAGAGAATGGAGGAAAGCGTCTAACCATGAGCTGTGATGTGCTACACCCTGGGCTTGAAGCTTGCGCCTGCATCTCAGCATCATCCACACAGTGCTGGAGCCAATCACAGCGAAGAGGTATGGGCAGCAGCCAGGCCACTGTGCCAGCCCGCTGCTAATGGCTTTCATGATGAAATTAGGTGTCCACCTTGGTTTTCATTGCAAACTTAGGTACTCACCTTTGCAAGCCAGTCATACAAGTGAATTTTGCACCAAACACGTGTTTTCTGGGACGCATGGTTGAGTGCAGTTGCTTTGAAGGGCGAGCTGATAATGTTTCTGCTGCTGCCTGTAAATATGCATAAATGAGGAAAGCCAATGTCACAGTTTGCTCAGTAAAATGCTGGGATGGGCCTGGATTAGAACCAGAACCCTTGCAAAAACGAGACTTCATAGAACCAGAGAAAGGTTTGGGTTGGAAGGGACCTCAAAGGTCATCTAGTTCCAAGCCCCCTGCCATGGGCAGGGACACCTCCTACTAGATCAGGTTGCTCAAAGCTCCATCCAGCCTGGTCTTGAACACCTCCAGAGATGGAACATCCACAACCCCCCTGGGCAACCTGTTCCACTGTCTCACCACCCTCAGAGTAAAGAGCTTCTTCCTAATTTCTAATCTAAATCTTCCCTCTTCCAGTTTTAAGCCAGAACCCCTCATCGTATCACTACAAGCCCTCACAAAAAGTCCCACCCCAGCTTTCCTGTAGGCCCCCTTCAGACACTGGAAGGCTGCAATAAGGTCTCCCTGGACCAGGGAGACCCTCCTCTTCTCCAGGCTGAACAACCCCAACTCTCTCAGCTTGGCCTCACAGCAGAGGGGGTCCAGCTTGTGTCCTCCATGTCACTTCATCCAGCAACTGCTTGGGCTTCACAGGGAAGCAGGAGGGAGGCAGCAGTTGAACAAGACGATGTGAAGCCGGGCACGCCAGATCCGGGTTTTACCTGTTAATGGGAAAATGGAAAGAGATTCCCCCCAAAACCTTTGTGCTAAGCCACTGCCTGTTTTCCCGTGGGAGCTCATAGAAGCTATTGATATATGCCATGGCAATTCAATAAAAGAACATGAATGAAAGCAAGATGTAATGTAGGCTGCAATCACAGAGGTGTGCATGAATTATTAGGCTGGCAGCATTTGCAGGCAGTTGGGGGAACTATAGATTTCTTCCTCCGTATGTAGTTAGGGAACGCTGGTAAAAGCATCAAAGTATTTCATCCTTAAATATGTAATTAGTCAGTGGAGCAAAAAGTGTTCCCTCACTGAGGGCTGCTGAGTGGTGGTGTGAAATGACTTGGTTGAGTTTTTCCCAAGTGCAGTTATCAGTGTTGATCCTTGGCTCTGGCCCCATGAGACTGCAGGGTCTGGCCTTCAACTAGCCAGCATTACAGGGGGACGTGATGCTTTGCTCTTCTAAGCCTTCTCCAAAAGCCTTCAACAGAGTGTTGAAGGAGACAAGGATTGCAATTAGGCAGAGAGTGCAGAAGGAGTTGATCAGGGAGAGGACTCTGTTTGCTTGCAGACAGCAAGGACCTTAACTCTGCCCTGAAGCCCAGGAAACTAATGCAATAAAAACCTTTTTAAACAGCCACAGTACACATCAGGTGGTTAGTAATAACTGGGAGTCAGTGCTCTTTCCCCCTGAGTAAGCTGCAAGAGGGAATTGGGTCTGCAGGGACAAGACTGCATCTCTGCATCTGCTCAGGAGGGTCCTACTGGTGCAAATCAGCCCTGCGCCACCAAATCTGCAGGAATTTCAAGCTACCGAGGAGCTGACCCAATTATTGCCGCTATTTCTCGGTTAGCAGCTGATGCAATGCAAGTACTTTCTGGTGAGATGGGCAAATCACAAGAGTTTCTTGGCAAAGCAAAGCAAAATCAAGATGTCTTCACAGAATCATAGAACAGATTGGATTGCAAAGGGCCTTAAAAATCATCTAGTTCCAACCCCCCTGCAGTTAGCAGGGACACCTCCCACTAGACCAGGTTGCTCAAAGCCACCCAACCTGGTCTTGAACCCCTCTGGGGAGGTGGCATCCACAGCTTACCTGGGAAACTTGTTCCAGTGTCTCACCACCCTCAGAGTGGAGAACTTCTTCCTTACATCTAATCTAAATCTACCGTCTTTCAGTTTTCCATGCACATATCCTTACGTGCCATGGCTGGATAACTGTGGCACCCAGGAGCTATTTCAGCATAGAGTCAATAATGATGCTGATGCATGGGAGCAATGGGTGGCTCTATACCAGCAAGAACTGCAGGACCTTCCGGGAGGTCTCAAAAAAAAAAAAAAAAAAAAAAAAATCAGAGTTGGGCTTCAGAGCTTTCAATCCTCAGTTTCTCAGTTCTGTGGTCACCGTGGAATGGAAAGTGTATGGCCGGGAAGCCAACCAGGGACACCACAGTGCTGAATTTCCTTCCCTATGAGCCTGGCAAGCAAGAGAAAAGCTACACAGGCTGCACCTCGCTGCAGCATGTATCACTCTGGTATCTCCAGGGTGGTTTTAGGAGCCTCAAAAAACATCTAACAAGGTTTTGGGTTTTTTGGCTTATAGGAAGCCTCCAACACACTTTTTGATATAAAAGCCCAAATGATACACTTGAAGGTTTCCTGCTCGCCTCACACACCACCCTGACCCAGGCTCGCTCCCACTATTAGCAGCAGCTGGGAGCAAATCCATCATGATGGTCTGGCTCCCACCAGCTGAGTTCTCTCAGGGAACACATCACAGCTCCAATCAGCCAACCCTGACATGGCTCAAGGACTGCTGGCTGTTAGAGAATATCTGGCTGCTCCTGCCGTGCTGCAGAAGCAGGCAGCAGACTCCACAGCTTGGTGGTTTGTTGGTCAGCATTAAGAGTCTGAACTCCAAATAGATCTATTTTTCCAGTTTGCCATCTGCACCAGAAAGCAGGGCTTGTGATTTATCCAGCATGCAGGAAAAGAGAATGCAATAACGCATATAAATGTGTATATACACACATATATCTCTATGTGCTCTGGGGAGAGTAAAATATTTCTCACCCAAAACAAAATGTTCATTTCTCCATCTTTTAGTAACTTCAAAAACATTTTAATACACAATGTGTGGCTGGAGAAAAAGATGCTTTAACTTTTAAAGCATCTTTCCAGGCAGCATTAGGTTTGTTAGTTAGTTTTTTTTTTAACTAAAGCAATTCACCAAAAATGGCATAAAAATAGAAATATTGTTGGACCACCTAAATATCTGGACCTGTTTATCCTGGAGAAGAGAAGGCTGAGAAGGAAATCTTCTCAATGCTGATCAGTATCTAAAAGACAAGGGTTAAGAGGATGGGGCCAGACTCTTTTCAGTGGTGCCCAGTAACAGGACAAGGGGCAATGGGCACCAACTGGAACCCAGGAGGTTCTATCTGAACATGTGGAAAAAATTCTTTCCTGTGAGGGTGCCAGAACCTGGCTCAGGCTGCCCAGAGAGGTTGTGGAGTCTGCTTCTCTGGCAAGATTCCAAACCCACCTGGACACGATCCTGCGCAACCTGCTCCGGGTGACCCTGCTGGAGCAGGCGATTGGATGAGATGATCTCTGTGAAATATTAAATTATTTCCAGCAAAATACTGGAGATGAACTGCTGGCATCTTCCCTGTTGTGTAGATCTGATGTCCCTGTGCCCATCCCACAGCAGCCCCTGTTTGCGTTTGCTACATTCATATTGCAAAGCAATAAGAAAAGGGCTGCAGATGCTGCTGGGGGACACAGTACTGCATTTCTGGGTGATGCTACCCCAAAAAAAAAACCACTGCCACACCATCAATGACTTTCTCAGCACAGCTGCTCTGAGCATCATCAGACACAGGTTCCTTTTTGCATTCCCAGCACCGAGCTGCTTGAACAGATACAGCCCATCAGCAAAATATAAAAATAGCTGGAAATACATAATTAGGGTGGATGCATTGTGGATTTAATAGGGTTTTTCTATTTCTTCCTTCACTAGCCTGTAAGACATAAGTCCTGTATGGAGAGAGGCCCTTTGGGAAGGAGAGAGATCACTTTGCTGTGGGATATGTTTGGCAGAAGCCCTCAAATATTTTTGTCAGTTTTATATTGTGTGTATTTTTTACTGAGCACCACACTGAAATTGCAGCAGATTGATTATTTCACAGCTCCCCAAAGTTGTAATGCTTTGGAGCCGAGAGCTCAGTGCTTGCCAAACTTCATAATTAACTCTAATAACTCTTTAATTTGAACTTTAATTCAAACATCCATGTTTCTGGGGGACCATAGGGAGGAAAAAAACCCCCAAAACTAAACAAACCAACCAAAGCAAAGGAAAGGAGCTCTGGTAAAATAAAGCAGCAGCCCCAAGCTTGTGCTGTGCCAGAGGCAACTGCCCTGACCTGGGTAGAGTAGATGGAGAGGCATTGCCTCAGCCTGGTGGAAAGTGAAGGAGAAGACACCGCCATCATATGCCAGGAAAGAGCCAGGCTCCAAGCTGCTTTTGCAGCTGCTGCTAGGAGGTTTTCCAAGGTCACCTCCAGGGACAGAGGGACAAAAGCCACCAGGAACACCACCATCCTGGAGTTTTATCTGAACTTGGTGACAATGAAGGCAAAATTTTAGAAAAAGGACCAAAAAGCACCTCAGATAACTTTGCCCTAATGCAACTAATTTTATGCATGGAATGATGGCAGAAATTTGCTTCTTTTTCCTCATACAGTGAGAAAGAAAAAAGATATAGCCCTGGAACTGTTTGCTCAGTCAATGGTTTCTAATCCCATGGGAAACCTTAGCTGAGCTGGGAAGTGCTTGGAGGATGAGGAACCTGAAGCAGGAACATTAATACAACTTCACTTCCCTGGCAGACAAGCCTCAAGGTGATGCACACAGCCCTGGACTCTGTCAGCCAAATCCCTGCACTAACACACCCCAGCTGAGCTCATGGTCACGGCATCCTTTAAGGTAAAGAAAATCCTTGACAGGAAGAGCAGGAGACAAAGCAGGACCAGATAGGGAATGGAGATTACAGGCCCTGGGAATGCATCCACAAATTTGGCAGAGCTTCATAGCTTCCAGCCCAAGACTCCAGGAAGAAGTCAAGCATTAATAGGGATGTATGCCTCAAATGGTCTGCTGTGGGTTGGAGGACACAGAGAAGCAAGTGAACCTGCTTTAGCAAGTACATTGGGCTAGATGACTTCCAGAGGTCCCTTCCAACCCCTATCACTCTGTGATTCTGTGAGTATCCTCCTGTCCTGCAGGGTCCCATGGATTCAGCCTGGTTTGAGCTGGGGACAGCCCAAACTGGGGTGACATTTCACCATTTGGCAGAGAAGAGCTCTGCTGGTGGCATTAAGCCTGACCCAGCTCCTAATCAATGCAGGAATACTTTTTCTTCCTCTTTTTTTCCTTCCATGATCCTGTTTATACTAATAATAATAATAATAATAAAGAGAAAGCTCCCTTAGCATCATGGCACAGAGATGCCACCACCCCCACAGCATCATCCTCTGCCCAAGGCCACCATAATGAGTGGGACTGGAGGGGGTTGCCATGATTTGCCACTCAGAAAGGAGATCTGGGCGACATCCCATCAGTGTCCACTGCGATGAATATACAGATAAAGTGATTCAAATCTATGAGCCCAGTGGTTTCTACCAGCAAATGAATGGCTTTTGGCTTATGGGTCAGAGAGTTGTTAACTACCCAATCCACTCGTGGTCATTAGCAAGCAATCTCCACCATGCATGCTCACTCCACTTTATCCACCAATCCATCTCCCGTTCCCCAACCCCTGCATCCACCTAGAGCCCTTCTCCCCCGATCCCTCAGATCCAGTTGTGGTCATAAACAGGCTCTGGCATCAATGCTGAGCCAGGCTGGATCTGAAGAGCAGGGAAGGGAAGGATTTCATTTCCCGTGCCTAAGCTGCTCCTGTAATCCTGCGAGGAGCCTTGCTTTGAATCTCTGGCCCAGCTCAGTGCAGCCAGCTCATCGCCACAATTACTTCCATTCTGAGCACACACAAAAAAGCCAAGGGAGAGGCTAAGGAGTGGGTAGTTAGCCTTGAATGGCAGTGAGTCAATCAAAGGCAGCTGGTGCTAATTAGTTCTTGTGCCTTCCCCTGTCAGGACTGCCCCATTACGCAGGGACAAGAAGTCTCTCTGTGGGTCAGCCAGGGCCACCCAGGAGCTGCTTGGAGAGCCCAGAAGGCAGAGGAGGATTTGAGGGAGTCGGGGTCTAAGAGTGCAGCCTTAAATCACCACTTACAGAACATTGATCCCACCCCTCTCACTCCCTCCCATTGTCATCTCCAGCACCCTCCTTCTGCAAGCATGGCCAGAGTCACCATGGGAGCAAAGGGGAAGGAGGAGACAACCCCACTGTGGAGTTCTTTCCATTGTTCTTGTTTTTCCTAAAACCAGGAAAAAACAAGCGAGCTTACCAAAAAAATCCCTTCTCACAAGAAGCTTCACAACTTCTTGGAGCTTTGGTAAAGTTTCTGGTGATGCAGCGAGGAGGTCCTCAGCTTTTTGCATCTTTCTACCAGCCCTGTAAAGAATCTGTTGACTAGATTCAATATGCCTGCTACATCTTTTGCATTGCTGGTACAGAAAGAACCACAAAGCACATCTCCAGTGTTCATCCGTCCAGGTTCCTACAAACACAACACAGGGAGGGAGCTGCAGGCATGGACACTTGCGCCCAGACCACGACACACAGTTATTTACATTCCCTCCTAAAATGCTGCAAGAAATCCAACTGACCATTTGCAGCTATTAGCTGGAAATCTTTAATTAGCTGTCCTGACACCGAAGCAGTGCTAGAGTTCAGCTGAGAGCCTCTAACCACAGCAGAATGTGCTCTCTGAGCAGCCACACTTTAGCAACCCCACTTGGCTTGCACATAGACTACCTGCTGCAAAGAAAACATGAGGTGAACGGTATCTTTGGGTGCAATGACATTGCAGACACAGCCTCCCCTGCCCATTAGCACCGTCCATGATGGACCAGGTGGTGATTCCTCATGGCAAACCAGTTGGAGTTAAGTATTAGTCAGCAGACAACAGTCCCAACAAGAGAAATAGGGACAAATCCATCCCCAGTGCAACTGAGCTGTCACCGGTGATTTTAGGCTGGAGATAAACGTGGTCCTCCAAGGCTGGATTACCACCCAGAGGCTCGTGATCAATATCAGAACAAGAAGTTGTGTTGTTCCAAATCATGGCAAGGTGAACCTGTAACCCAGAGCACAGGCAGGGGGTGAGGTCACTTTAACAGGAGGGATTTGTCTGCTCAGAGCATTGACCTGAACAAGCTGGAGCCTGCATGGTGTAATTTAACGTGTTTAACATCGAGGCTGCTGTTCCTATAGTTACTGGAGAAAGCTTAGCAACCCTGGGCACAGCTCCTGGGGCAGGGGGAGATGACTGGTGAGCACAGAGATGCACACCGTGCCTTTGGGCCCTACATGCCCTACTGATGTGGCACTGAAAGCAGATCCCATACAGGGCATTTCTGCTGAAAACACAAGTATTCAGTGCTTTGTTAGTACCCGATAAACTGTTTCCCTGAAAAAAAAAAAAAAAAATAGCAAGAATCTGCCTCTGTCACTGTTCAAGGCTATGGTGTGGCAGGGTCTCCCCACAAGACATGGGCTCCACTCAGGGTTGATATAGGCTCCACCAAAGCCAGCAGGACTATGTGTGGGTTGAGTCAGCCCCACATCTCTCTGGACGGCTTTGCCCAGAAGGGCTTGCCTCTCTACACTGAGCACAGTTTCAGGGCTAACACCAACCATGTTCTTTTTGTTCCTTGTCCCCAGGTCCTCCCCACGCTTGGCTGACAAAGGCTGGCTTAGAAGGCCCTTCCATCTCCCAGGAAAATGGGGACTGACAGTGAAAACCCAGTCCTGAGGAACGTGCTCATCAGCTTCAACTTGCTCCTGCTGGGTGCCATCCTCAAGCCTTTTGAGTGTCGGCTGGAGGTGACAATGGAGCCAGCCAAGAGGCCAGCAGTGGATGAGGAGGGTGGCCTTGCCAACTGCAGCCCACCCATCAAAGAGCAGCCCATGGTCTTCCACCACATCTACAACATCAACATCCCCCTGGACAGCTGCTGCTCATCCATGTTCAAGTCTTCAGCCGAGGAGGTGAGTTCAGAAGACAACCGGCTGGCAGAGTATGCGGAGGAGACCTCCGACAGCAAGAGCCAGGTCACCTTCACCCACAAGATAAACTTGCCTAAACAGGCCTGCAAGTGCTCCACCTCCCTCCCGTCTCTGCAGGAGCTGCTGAGCAGGATTGAGATGCTGGAGAGGGAGGTCTCCATGCTCCGGGACCAATGCAACTCCAATTGCTGCCAAGAAAATGCAGCCACAGGTAGTAATGCCATCCTGTTAGCTCTTGCTGGGGACTGAGGGCTCAAGCAAAAGGCAGGAGGAATAAATACAAACCTGGTGATGCCACTCAGAGTGATGACGGAGGAAAACTTGTGTTCACCCATGACATGGCTGTGGCCTTAGAGAAAAAGCTCAGCTTAGGTTGTCCAAGGCAGGAAAATCCCTGGGAGGGATTTGGTCACTTGAGTCCCCACACCCCATTTGCTGCATTAAACCCCATATTGGCCAGAGCTAGAGCCTCATTACAGATAAAATTACCACTGGTGAGAGGAGAGCAGGGTGATGTCCCAGCCTGGCAGTCCTTGAAACGCTGTGAGAGATCTGCCACTGCTCATGGGACAGGGAGGAGAGACACGGCTGCTGCTCTCCTAAGTTGAAGGCAGCACTGCAGGAGCTGGCAGTAAACCTCTTCACCTTCTCTGTGGGAGGAGGGAATGCATATGAAAAGCTGAGTTTAAAAAAAAAAAAAAAGGAAAGAATAACCAAATTTCTGTTGCTATGAAAGACACAAAGAAAACCTATGGCAATGGCAGAAAACCATCAACAGGATTCTCCTACTGAATAAAAATATGTGTGGCTTGTGAAGCTCTCCAAGAGCCCCCATTAGGGTTGCCCCATCAAAGATAGCCCCTTGTTTCACCACGGCCATTCCTCAGAGCCAGGAGAGCAGCATGCAGCTGAAATGAGACAGGCTGGGAAAGGTCTGGGCTAGAGGCTGCATTTCGATAGTGCAGGGGCCAGCATACTGATGGTTTTCCTTACATCTTAGGGAGGTTGGTGAGAGGGGCCATCCCCAAGGGCATCCATTCTTGCACAGCTTAGCCCTGCTCGGGGCTCCAATGCACCAGGACTCCTTGTGGGAAAAAGCCACCAAGCGAGGAGAGCCACACAGGTCATCCTTCTGAGGGAAAACTGCTTTTCAGGCCAAGAACAACAGGGAGGGCGAAAAATTAAAAGTGACCCTTTTCTCCTCAACGCCCACTGCCTTTTTGTAAGTTTTGCAGCTATTAGTGTGATTTTTCTGGAGGTACCTCAACTCCTCTATGAGTAGGACGCGTGAAAATGAAATGGGTACAGCCCACATTCAGGTCTACATAGGTGGACCAAGGGTGTGTGGGTCAGAGAGGGAGAAACCAGGACAGCACACAAAGCAGGGTGGCTTGAGCTGACATCTCCCATGCAGCTGGTGGAAGTCAGTGGCTCTCCAGATGTGGGCTCAGCCCACATCCCCCCCCACACACGACAGTCATCAGGTGCATTAATAATTAAGATAAAATGCAAAAAAACATGTATGTACCACCGGTGTGCACAAAGCAAGGGTTAAAATCACATAGGAAACACAATGAGAAAAACCTGGTTTAAAAGGAATTCATTTGAAACTCTGATGGGCCTGTTTGGGTTACTTGCAATGTATGCAGACAGCCCGATTAAATATTCATCACCTGGTGGAGCCTCCACTCTGATCGCAGATGCGCAGAGCTAAAGCTGGAGTAATTTCATTTATTTTTACCAGAGTTGCTTTCAATTCACTGCACGGCAAAGGAGATCAGGATCCCTACCCCACCGCCTGAGGCATTTCCCCGAGGAAAGACGCTCTTTCCCAGAACACTTACAAGCATCCTCTCCCCACTTTTGATAACTTAACTAGAGGCTGAGATCTGAAGAGATCCTGATTGTCATTCCCAGTATTCGCTGTTTAGATGGGTAGCATCCTGCTGCACACCCCATAGGGAACAGCTTCTCAGATAGCTCAGCTAGGATGGAAAACTTAGTTGAGGGACAAGAAGTCCAGTGGCTTGAGGGCTTTGTGATGCAGAGGTTTCTCTAGGGTCAGAGGAAGCACAGAAAGGGTTTCTGTTCTTTCTCGGTTCACACAAAGAAGAAAAGCTTCTAAGCTGGAGCAAAACAAGGGAACGTTGGCAATGTCAGTGTGACTACTGGTGCCTTCATCCCCATGCATCCCTCCTCACCCCAGAGCATTTTGTGCAAGGCTGCCAGGTAAAGGTGGGACATTAGAGTTGGTGGTTATGTGCTTTCCCCACTTTCCCACAACCTCAGCACACCCAAACCCCTGACACTTTGTGCAAAGCCAATGGTTCCACGTCAGTCAGGCTCACCAGGATGGGAATGATGTCTTTGGGTGCATACCTGCTTCTTGTAGTAGAGGGTGCAAGCAGACAGGGATCTCTCACCTCTAAGAAGGAACAGTGGGCAGAGAGAAGACAACAGGAGTCATGGCTGGTGCAGAGGGCTTGGTCAATGAAGGCTTTTTCCCAGTAAGAGGTCTAGGGAGGTTGCCATCATCTAAGCGCTGAGCTGAAGAGAAACCAAAGGGAACACTTGCACCCCAAAAACGCTGATTGTACCCATAGCTATGGAGGCCAGTGCTCCTGAGGGGACACACAAACTCCTGGAGACCCACCCAAACCTCACCATGAGCCCATATCACCAGTTCTGCCCCTGCCAGCTCTAAAGCTACAGGCTCCCCAAAGCTGGGCATGCTCAAAGACCATCTCCCACTTGCCCCACATCTTGCCCTTGTTCCCCACTTCCCCTTGGCAGGCTGACCTGGGACAAACAGTGACCTTTCCCCACCACCACTCGCCTGGTGGGCTCTGACTCTCGGTCCTGCATCCTTGCAGGGCAGCTGGATTACACCCCACAGTGCAGCGGCCACGGGAACTTCAGCCTGGAGTCATGCAGCTGCGTGTGCATGGAGGGCTGGGCGGGCAGCAACTGCTCCGAGCCCCGCTGTCCTGGGGGCTGCTCCAGCCGTGGTGTCTGCCTGGAGGGCCAGTGCATCTGCGACAACGACTATGGGGGCGAGGACTGCTCCGAGCTCCGTTGCCCCTCCGGCTGTGGCTCCCGTGGGCTCTGCGTGGACGGCGAGTGCATCTGCGAAGAGGGCTTCACTGGGGAGGATTGCTCCCAACTGCGGTGTCCCCATGACTGTTCAGGGAAGGGCCACTGCGTCAATGGCACGTGCATCTGCCAGGAGGGCTACGCCGGGGAGGACTGTGGGTGGCTGCACTGCCCCAACGCCTGCAGTGGCCGCGGGGTCTGCCAGGAGGGTCTCTGCATCTGCGAGGAAGGCTACGAAGGGCAGGACTGCTCAGCAGGTAGTGGGGCATGTGTGGGGTGAGCCAGATCTTAATGTATGAGCAAGGGCTTCAAGGTACCCAGAGCTCCATAGGAGTACCATGAAGCCATTCCTAGTAGAGCATGTCATGTAGGACCTGCTCAAGCCACGTAGTTTGGCTCCCTGTTGTCCCTGTCTGCAAACATGCCTCAGACAAAAGTTTGGGAGGTGAGCAAAAGGCCAGCGGGGTTTGTCCCAACTTCAGTGGTAAACCCTTGGTGCAAGAGCTCAGGTTCTCCTGAGACTTTACCTTGCTTCCACAGCTAATACAACCACAGAGAGCTCTGTTCCAAAGCCCATGCCCACGTCCCACCGGCAGGCCCATGCACCCTTCCCCACAGCCAGGTGGGAGGATAAGCCATGCACACCCTTATGCTCTCCTTACCTCTACCCTTCCCATCAGTGGCTCCTCCTGAAAACCTGCGAGTGACGGGGATCAGCGACAGCTCTATTGAGCTAACCTGGGACAGCTCCGGGGCAGCCACCGAGTACGTCATCTCATACCAGCCAGTGGGGCCAGGGAGCACCCAGCTCCAGCAGCGGTTGCCTGGGGACTGGAGCAGTGTCACCATCATGGAGCTGGAGCCAGGTGTTGCCTACAATATCAGTGTCTACACGGTCATCAGTGATGTCTTCAGCATCCCTGTTACCTTCAAGGTGATGACCAGTAAGTATCCTAATGCCCTTGTCGCTTGGTACCCAGATAATCAGAGGTGATGCTCAAGCTGGTTCATACTATTCACAAAGATCTTTTAGCAGCAGAAACTTAGGCCTTCAAAAAGAAAAAAAATATTGTGGATATGTTTATCCACATTTATATCTGTGTGGAGATGCAGGAAAGGGGGAAATGTGTCCATCCTCTGCAGAAAGACTCAATCTGGATGAAAACATGAATGACTAAAAATCAAAGAAACTGTCAGTGTTTGATTGAAGCCCGAAGAACATGGCCCCAAAATATCACACTTTTTTCCTCATAGAAAATATTGTGATATATCACAAAAGTCACAGGTTCTCCTCCTACTACTGGATGGGTTCCCCATGACAAATCCCCACACCCTGGGTGATAGCACAGAAAAATGGGAACATAAACTATCCAGACACCCCTTTTGCAACCCCACCACTCACTCTGTTTGCACAGTAATGCAGTTGGGTGCTTTGGTGTTCAGCAGCCCATGTATTTACCTCTTCTCCTTCCCACCCACCCAGACGGGGACAAAGGGACTCTGCCAACAGCTACCAAAAGGTTTCCCATTTTCCTTGCCCAGATAACAAGATAGCCACAGGGAGCAGGGTGGGGACCAGCAGCATCCACACACCCATCCCCCTCTGCTCACCACCCACTGCTCCCTTCCAGACCTTGCCACGCCACAGGGCCTGAAGTTCAAGACCATCACAGAGACGACGGTGGAGGTGCAGTGGGAGCCCTTCTCCTTCCCCTTCGATGGCTGGGAGATCAGCTTCATCCCCAAGGTACCACCAATGCACACACAGCATCACAGGGTACAACCAGTCACCCCCAAGCCACTGAGCAAGCGGATCCTAAATGAGCTCCCCTAAAGAACCCCAACCTCTGTTTGCAATTTTTGTGCTTCGCATGAGAGAACCCCAAAAGCCTCAACCTCCAGCTGCCAGTTTACGTTTCCCCAGTAGTTTTTGATGTCAGGGACATACACATCCTCAAAGAAATTCCCCAGTAAAACCAAGAGACAAGCAAAGAAATAAAATAAACCTCCAGCCTCACTGCCTCTTGCTGTCACCCCTTCTTTTTCCCTTTCATCTCCTTTGCCACAACCCTTCCTCCTCCTCTTCCTTGCCCCTGATCTCTGCATGCTATCTACCCAAAGCAGCCCAGATTGGACCGAGCTGCTCAGAAAACAACCTTCAGTGTCCCCAAGTCACACGTACAGCTAATTTCTGCCACAGAATTTTAATCACAGTGATAAACAGGTAGAAATTGTGCCAGAAAAGATGAAAGGATGAAAATCTTGCCCTAAATACCACATATTTTCTATGCGAGGCAACAAAAATTGTACATCAAGTATTTCATCTATATTCATAATCTCTACGCCATTTAGCCATAAGTATAGCTTCAATTGTATATGGAGCCTCTTTACAAGAGTGTTCAAGCCCCAGCAGTAAAAGAAATGCTGATTAAGGGCTCAATTATGACATTTTCACTTGTACAAAACCCTCGCTGGAGTCAAAGGCAGCTCTGGGCAGCAAACGGCAGAACTTTTAAAGTTTTAAATGCTCTTAACTGTAAAGTATCATTTTACAGCACAAAGCAAAGCAAGGGCCTGATTGCTTTCAATAACTCATTCCCTCATTCCCAAAAAGGCTGGAAGGATCTGGGTGCAATTTGGGGTACATCCACACACAAATTGTGTTGGAAGCTGAAGTTCAGGTACTGCAGCTATAAACTCCGGGATAATTTTCATTCACCTTTGGGCTAAAAGCTGAAACAATAACGCCACATCAGGGAAGAGCTTTTAGCAGCAAAAACTAGCTATCTTTCAAATATTTCACTGATAGTCAGGAATTAAGCTCAACAGCATCCCCCTAAAGCAGATAAATGTGGATATATCCATTTTAGGGAGAGGAATTGCCAGAATATAAGCAAACTATTCCCTGCAGGGTTATCAATGACAGGTTTTTCTCAAGCCAGCCCCAGAATACAAACCATTGGTCGTCCTTTCCATCTTTAATCTTAAAACCACATGGAAGCACTTCAGGATTTAGAGGAAGAGATAAGGTACAAAAGGATGGCTGTTCCTGGATGCAGGTTTTTGGGGCAGGGAAGGGCTGTAGCTCACCAGGCTTTTAAGTTCTCGCATCTATCGGTCAAGGCATGCTCCTGCCTGTCGGCTGCTGGAACCGGACACTCTCAAGTCTCCATCACTAGCTTTTCTCCTAAGATAAGGCAGAGGGTGCTGCTTCCTTCACTACCTGGAAGAAATGCTCACTTGGGCAAACACTAAACTATTGCCACGCTCCAAAGAAAACCAAAACCTAGTCCCAGAGGCTAAAAACAACTAAGTTGTAACAGCAGTATCGCTAATAACCTCTAGAAGCAAATTCAAGCTCACTCCATCTTCCCCAAAACTGGGTGAGACGATGCTAATTTGGTCCTCGGTGTCCCCACCAGGATGCTCCCACCCTCCCGCAGAGCAATCCTCCTTCCACGGTCCTCGAGATGCTCTCACCCCGCAAAGGCCAGGTCAGGCGGGGATTGCCTGTCTGCTGTGTGCACTGGGCATGGGGGTGGGGAAAAATGAAGCAAGAAAAGATTTAGAAAAGAAAATTAGGAAATGTAAGATGGCAATTTATAGCTAAAATGGAAGATTTCCTGTTTAATGGGAAAAGAGATGAATATGAATCGAGAGCAATGTGCAAAGATTTGTTTAGCGTGTTATTAGTGAAGACAGTGGCAAGAAAAGATCCTTTGTCCAAACACTGGCAAGAAAGGTGACATTTGCTGTTGCTTAAAGCCTCACGGCTTTCCAGAGCAAAACTGCAAAGTATAATGGGTTTGATAAAGACACTAAAAAAGCAGGGTATGGTAAAATAAAGACCTTACTCTTTCATACCTATATATGAACAGCAGAAGGCTCCTGGCACCTGAATAGCAGGGAAAAGGTGTAGCTCAGGCTTTGGGTTTATTTTCTTTTCTCTTCTGGAGAACAACAGACACACAGATGGCAAAATACAGAAGCTGGGGAGGGGGGAGAAAGGATGGGGGAGGATTTCTCAGTACAACAACATGGGTGCTCCAGACTTGGTGGATGACTTCACCCTGGGATTCTGCACCTCCGTGGTGGGATGTGTCAGGGTGAGGATGTAATCTGGGGGTGCTGGGCTGGGTGGGAAGGATGTGGTGCAGGGGGCACCTCCTCTCCGTGCAGACGTCCCCCCGGATCACTTTTTTTGTTGGTTTTTTTTAATGTTTATTTCCACTCCCTGGCAGAATAATGAGGGTGGTGTAATCGCCCAGCTCCCTAGCACCGTCACCACCTTCAACCAAACGGGGCTGAAGCCAGGGGAAGAGTACACCGTCACCGTGGTGGCCCTGAAGGAACAAGCCAGGAGCCCTCCCACCTCCAACAGCATCTCAACTCGTGAGTGAGCCTGACCCCAGTGCTTGATCCTCGAAATGAGGTCCCATCAGCAAGAGCAGTGTGGCACTGCATGGGCAGGGATAAAAGTAGCACCACCCTGCAGCCCAAGCTACAGGTGCATCGCAGCTACAGCTTCTTCATGCAGTATTTTGTTCCTCTCCCTCCCAAATTGCTGCGAGCACAGAAACCGTGGCAAGGTTAATGGGGTTGGGAGCAAAGGCTCAGGCCTGTTTTTATTCTTTAGCTGGATAAATTTCTCTTCTCCACTAATCCCACATTTCAGAGGCTGGACGCCCTCAAGAAACATCTCTATAAATATATTGCCTATTTATATATAACAGAATAAAACTCCCACCTGCTTTTGTGCCACTAAGTGCTCTCTACTCCCACCAATCCAGGCAAATCAGGGAGCCAGCAACAGCACATCCCTTCCTAACCAATGTATTCAGCCAGTCACTGGTCCATCCCATAGGCTAGTGGAAATTCAACTGGGTCTTCTCCTCATCGAAGGAGACACAACGATGGGCAGAGCTCACTGAGGAGAAAAGGCTCTCCACACCAGATCTGCTGCAGTCTGCCTTGGCAGCCAGGCAGATATCTACCTCCATCCAAGCTGTTGCAAACGGAAACAGCATTTAAATAGCTGCTGGAGGGTTATAACGAGGTGATGCTCTCTCCAGGCTGCTAATTTGAGGCAATGCTAAGAGTGGAGGGAGGGTCCCTCCACCAGCAGCAGCTTGCTGCAGGTCTAAGCTTCCTCAGCACAGTCCTCTCCTCCTGCTTTGCCTCCGTGCTCAGCTCGACATGGCTTAACAGAGACATCTCCTGGTCAAACCCAAATCTTCCTTTCCCTCGGAAATCAGGAAAAAAAATAAGAGAGGCTGATACTTGAAACTCAGTGGTTCACCTTTGCAGGGGAACGCAGATGGAGTAGTCGGCTCCAGCTCTCTCCTCTGTGAAGCCGTCCCTGTGCTGGCATGTCTGCCTTCCTCTGCAGCACGCCCCATAGCTTTGCCCCCATCATCCCCATTCTGCCTCAACACCTTGTGCTGGGCTCAAGCAGCAAATGCATGGTTTCATGCTGCACAGCTAAGTAGAACTTGATGGTCCCCAGCCTCACGTGGGTGACTGGACAACAGAAGGCTGTTGGATATTCTGGGTTTCGATAAGCATGATCTAGTTCTGGCCAAGGTGGACACCCAGCTCCTACCTAAACACCATGCTTTGCAGCTCTCCTTCCTTCTCCATTGCCATTTTGCCCCTAGACCTCACCTCACTGCTCCCAGTTCCCCCACGTTTTTTTCTAACCCTCCTTGGTCCTTCCCACCTATGTCCATACACATCTCCCCAGAACTGCTGCACCCTGGGGTGCAGCCTTCAGCATATCCTCATTACATGGTGTCATTTTCCAATCTATACGGTATATTAGATGTACTTGTATGCAGCATAGCCTGAATTACAGAACCAGCATGGGATTTTTCACCCACCTTGTGATCATGTAAGTGATAAAATGGGCTGCCCAGCAGGCTCCATGCATCAGTGCTGTCATGACACAGGAGCAATGACCAATCCATCCATCCATGCCGCAGTTAAGCTCTCCTGGACTCCAAGCATCCATGGGTTTGAATCCATGACTTCCAGAGGTCAAGTGCTGGAAGATGTGGAGGAAGGAAGGGTCCAATTCTCTGCAAAAGAAAGCAAAAATGTCAAAAACGGTCTCCCAGTGGATCCCTGGTACAAATTGACCTAAAGCCCCTTTATCTGAATGGGTTTGGTGGACGCTCACCACAGCCCCCCACCCAGCTAGTTATGAAGTCTCACCAGAGTAGTTTCATTTTCTCCTCTCTCCCCACTGCTAAGACATCAACAGCTTTATGAGCTGATCCCCCAACTTTGTGACAGACCAGGAGCTGGCACTGAAGAAGGAACATTTCTAGAAATGTTCCTCAGTTCTCAATGCTTGCATCAGTCCTTTGCCCCACGTTATTTAACACATTGTCAACGCCTTTCAAAAGACATTATATCATTGCTGATAAATTTTGCCAGTGATGGAAAGATTTGGAAAAGAGTACATTGAGTGGAAGGAGATCATCAATAAAAGCAGTTTGAATAGCTGGAAGAGCTGGGCACAAAGGAAAACCATATGTTTTTCAATGCGTTACAAAGTACAAGCAGTTATCTAGGAGCAAAGAAAGTGGACTGCAGTTAGACGTAGGACGTTTTATCCTGACAGATGCCACCTGAAAAAGCCAGGGAGGAATTGTTGCTGATAACTATCTCAAGAGAAGGGCATGAGTTGCGTTATAGCTGTAATGAAGACAGGCTGAGAGAGTTGGGCTTGTTCAGCCTAAAGAAAAGAAGGTTCTGGGAAGACCTTATTGCAGCCTTCCAGTATCTGAAGGGGGCCTACAAGAAGGCTGGGGAGGGACTTTTCACATAGGCCTGTAGTGATAGGACAAGGGGCAATGGGTTCAAACTGGAAGAGGGGAGATTTAGATTGGAAATTAGAAGGAAATTCTTTATTCTGAGGGTGGTGAGACAGTGGAACAGGTTGTCCAGGGAGGTTGTGGATGCTCCATCCCTGGAGGTGTTCAAGGCCAGGTTGGATGGGGCTTTGAGCAACCTGCTCTAGTGGGAGCTGTCCCAGCCCATAGCAGGGGGTTTGAAACTAGGTGATCTTTGAGGTCCCTTCTAACCCAAACCATTCTATGATTTTAGGTAATGGGCATTTATGGGAAGAGCTCAATGTCCACAGCTTGGGAGAGACATCAATGAAGTGGGAAGGGTTCAGGAAGGAGCTGAGATATTGGGACAAGGGATGGGGAACCCATTAGGACCAAACTCCCTGAGTACCTAGAGGCAGGGGGTCATGATTCTTGGCAGTGCCACCTCTCTGCCTTGTCCCCAACTGCTAATTCAGGCCACTCTGAAGGTTAGGTTGAAGCATCCCTCAAGTTTAGTGTCCCCAAAACTGTCACCTTCCCCATCCAACTCTCTCAAAATAACAGGTGCCCGTTTTCCCCCTGTTCCTCCACAGTCATCGACGGTCCGACGCAGATCCTGGTGCGGGATGTCTCCGACACGGTGGCCTTTGTGGAGTGGACACCGCCACGTGCCAAGGTGGACGCCATCCTGCTGAAGTACGGGCTGGCAGACGGGGAGGGCGGGAGGACCACCTTCCGCCTGCAGCCCCCCCTCAGCCAGTACTCCCTGCAGGCCCTGCGCCCTGGCGCCCACTACCACCTTGCCGTCAGCGCCCTGCGGGGTGCCAACGAGAGCCGGCCTGCCCTCGCCCAATTTACCACAGGTAGCTAGCTGGCTTTGCTGGGAGAACCAGCGTAAGTTCTTAAGCCTCCAGCAAGCACGGGCAGATGGCTTGCTGAAATCTGCAGATGGGTTGTCCTGCAATGAGCATGGGGGTTTGCACATCTGGAGCCAAATCGCGGGGGTTTTTTGCATCTGGGATTTAGTGGTACTTGGTTTTCCCCTGGCATGAGTGAGCTGGGGTTTAATGCAGTGTACTGGGAGGAAGCAACACAAAGAAAACATGATGGTTACAGTCTAAATGGAGATGCCTGAATGCAGGTGTCTCACATCCCGTCACAGTCCCAGTGCAGA
>JAVSBS010001466.1:64798-75979 GCA_033124195.1 Coracias cyanogaster
GGACCTCAGGGCAGGCAACATCACCCAGGAGTCCATGATGGTCTACTGGAGCCCTCCCATTGCTGCCTTTGACCACTATAGAATATACTACCGCACTGCTGAAGGTAACAGGTCAAATCACTCTTGCTCATGCCCTAAACTCACAGCTGCTAACCCTCCCTCCCATCCACTGGTGTGAGCAAGCCACCAGGTCATCCTCATCCCAGGCAGCATGCTGGTGTCCTGGGCACAGCCACCAATAGCTGGATAGAACCAAGAGGCTGCAGGGATGGAAGACAGGGTGTCTGGGACCAGGATGGGAAGGGACCACTGCAGCCAAGGGCCAGCTCAGCACAGAGGAGCACAGGGAGTGACCCCCTGCAGTTTGCCCTCCCTTGTTAATTTAGGGCTCGATCCTGAAATCCCACTTCCCTCACCTGCTTCCCCCACCTCACCTCCCCTTGGCCCCAGTTTTGCCTA
Organism: Coracias cyanogaster; assembly: GCA_033124195.1. NCBI lineage: Eukaryota > Metazoa > Chordata > Aves > Coraciiformes > Coraciidae > Coracias > Coracias cyanogaster. The sequence continues at coordinate 65,258 of JAVSBS010001466.1, forward strand.
TGATTCTGAGAAAGTCAAGCAAGCAAAGAGATGGGCACACAGGTGTGCACCCACAGGCACAAAACCCAGTTACTCCCAGTATCAGCCCTGGAGAGGGCTTGTGGCATTGCCCTCCCCTCCTGAGCACCTCCCGTACCCCAGGGATGGGGCCAGCCATGATGCCAAAGTTCTTGGCTTCATCCCTGCAGGGAGGACAGACGGCACTGCCATCTCCAGCGATGCCACCGAGTATGCCCTCCACCACCTACAGCCCGCCACCAAGTACGAGATCGGGATGAAGAGTGTGCGGGGCCGGGAGGAGAGTGAGGTGGCCTCCATCACTGTGCACACAGGTGGGAAGGAGCTGGGGACAGGTAGCAATCAAACCAGGCCAGGTCCAGCCCTAGGCAGGGCTGGTAGCCCCTGCTTGCACTAGCAATCAGGCAGCTGAGAGAAAGCTGGACCTCATGCCTGCCTGATGCAAGCTCAAGATAAGTGAGGCTCACAAGGACCCAGTGTGGACTTTTGAAGTATGTCTAAGCAAAGTTTTTCCCAAATATGCACAGGTAGTCATGGAGGGAGTGGTAAATCTGCATACCGGGCACAGGGAAGCCAGAGATATGATGCTGGGCAACCATGACAACCTTTCCTAAAGGGAGTACAAGCTTCCAGAAATAATCCCTGGGGAAGTCCTGACACAAACATCATCTGCTGCAAGAATAAAATCCTCTACTAATCCCAGACTCCTCAAAACCTAAAAAAAAAATAAGCAGCAGTAACTCCTCTGCAGAAACATGTGCCTGGGCAGCAAGGCAGGACCATAAGCAATGGACCACAGGAAGCCCTTTGAGTTCATAGCCCAGTCTCTCAATGCCTCTGACTCTGAATCTGTCCCCCATGCAGCCATGGATGCACCCTTGGGGGTCACAGCCACCAACATCACCCCCACTGAGGCCCTGTTGCAGTGGAACCCGCCGCTGTCAGAGGTGGAGAACTATGTCCTTGTCCTCGCCCGCCGTGCAGGTACACTGGGGCTCCATTTCAGCTCACCTCCACCTCTTCCCCATCCCAAAGCCCAGGGCTCACTGGCTGTCCTCCACAGAGGGAGTAGGGAAGGAGCTCTTTCTTCAGGAGGACAGTAGCTGGTGTGTGGCAGGGCTGTACCCCATGCCCAGCACCAGCTCTTCCTGTGCAGGTCTCATAGCACATGCTTTCCAGTGTCCTCCACCAAGCCTCAGGACATGGAAGTCTGTACAGGAGAGGACTGGGATCCTCCTGTGTTGCTAACTGGCCCACCAGCAGCAGCCATGGGGCAAGCAAGTACCCATCCCACAGAAACCTAGTGTGTGGCAAACTCAATGAAACCCACACTGAAGGGAAAGAAAGTATCAGGCAAGCATAGGGACTGTGGGAAAAATAAGACCATCCTTCAGACCAAACACAGCTCAGGTGCTGCACCATAGCTCATGGTGTTTCAGCAATATAAGGGCTTTTGTTCATGAGATCAAACCCACAGACACATTTTGGAAAACCACCTTGAACATCTACCCTAACTCATCTTTTTTGCCTTACAGTTACAGGAGAAACAATTCTTGTGGATGGAGTCAGCCAGGAGTACCAGCTGACCAACCTCCTGCCCAGTACCACCTACACAGTCTCTATGCATGCCACTAACGGGCCTCTCACCAGTCAGACCATCAGCACCAACTTCACAACTCGTATGTACAGTCACCTCCCTCATTGACTGTTGCACTCCCTTAACCATGCATCTACCCCAGGAAAAGCAGCCAGCAAGGCTGAGCCAAAGCTCTTGTTACATACATGTAGGTGTAGAAGTAGCCACGTGCCAAATAGGACACCCAAATACCAGTGCTGGGCAAAACACAGGAACAGAATTTTAATCAGAACGTGCATCAACCGTCATTTTCATTCTTTCAACATCCATCCCCTTTCTTTGACTATCCCTGGATGTGGTTTCCTGAGAAGACCCTTGACCAGGTCTTTTTTGTGCTCAAGGCCATAGCACCACAACGCATTTTACTTACAAGAAGCATGACAGGACCCATAGCACATTAATTTCAGAGCTGTTACCCTTCAGAGAGCATGCAGGTAGAGGAGGGCTTTTAGAGCATTTGCAGAGCTCTTTCAAGGCTGGGTACTGGTGATGAGGTCTGGAAACCAAGGGCAACGATGGACTTTGGGCTGTAGCTGAGGGCTGCAAGGTTGAATCCCAGTGCACTGAATTGGGAAGTGGAACTGGGGTGGTTTTGTGTGAGAATTTGCACTTCCCTGGACCTCTATCCACTCTTGCAGTTTTGGATCCTCCAACAAATCTGACAGCCAGTGAAGTCACTCGACGGAGCGCCTTGCTCTCCTGGGTGCCTCCTGTGGGAGAGATTGAGAACTATGTCATGACCTACAGAACCACCGATGGCAGCCGGAAGGTGAGTGAGTCCTCACAAAGAAAGAGGCTCATTAAGTCAGCGAATATCATGACTGTGGAGAAATGAGCAGAAGAAACCCAATGAAGCAAAAGAACGATGCTCACTAGGTCAGAGAGAGACCAGAAGGGCAGACACTGCTTTCTGCAGAAGTAATACTTTAGATAAACAATTGGAAAAAGCAGGAAAAGGCTGCCTAGGGCAAAATGTTTATGCACACCTGCAGGTCTGGGCATACCTGGGAAGTTTAGAGGAGGAGGGGAAATTCACAACTTGTGAAACACAAGCAAGTTGAGGCAGCAGAAAATTATCCCGCAAAGTTGCTAAAATTGCCATTTGCCCTCCTTGCAAAAAAGGAAGATAGGTATGGACAGCTAATTAATCCCGCAACAGAATGTATTTGATTATGTAATGAGCATGCCCATATCTGCCTGGCTGGAAGAGCTGCTACAAACACTATGAGAAATACGTCACAACAAATAGTCTCATTTCCTTTGCCGGTGTGACCAGCTCGCAGCGGCTAGAGGGTAACAGCTTTGCAGAAGGGTTCAGTATAATGTGGCATTGGCTAATGACCACAAAAATTGATGGAGTCAAACTGGCTGATAACCCAGTTTGTCCAGCACTACTCCTTGAGATGCTTGGACAATCAGTCATGCCCCATATTGAGGGCACACTTATCCCAAATAGAGCACAGAGACTGCAAACATTTAAGTCTCCTGTGTCCAAACCACCAGCTAGCTTTCTCCTACCCAAACCATCCCACAAGGTTGAATATATTAATTGACCTCATGCTGACTTACTTCAGGGGTGTGAGCAGCCATGTGATGCTCCTCAGCGAGGCACCAAGGGCTGCAGTAGTTTGTCGCTTCCCTTCCCTCCTTGCTTGCTCTTTAGGCTCCCCATCACTTTTCTCATCTGTTGCTCTTGGTGTCTACCTCCTTCTGGGACCCATGTACAGGAGCTGATTGTGGATGCTGAGGACACTTGGATCCGGCTAGAGGGGCTTTCTGAGACCACGGAGTACACTGTGCACCTGCAAGCTGCCCAAAATGCCATGCGGAGCGGCTTCATCTCCACCACCTTCACCACAGGTGAGGACTCACCCCACATCTGCTTGGCCAGGCAGGGCTTAGCCCACATACTGTGCTGGTGGATCTGACTGCTTTTATGGGCTTTCTCTCCTTAGGCAGCATTTCACCATGATTCACAGACAGGTATATTAATCGCCATGACCCATGGTGCTGCTTTGCTACAAAAAGTTAATGGCTGAAGGATCTGTAATACAAATATAAGACCAACCCTGGGGCAAGAGATTTGAGCTTCAGACCAGGAACCATCTCCCAGGCCGTTTGCCTTGCCCTTGCTCATCCTCAAATGCATAAATAGAGGAAAAAAATAAAACAACACAAAAGTAAAAAACACGTATCAACAGGTATGCTCTTGGAGTGAGTGAAGAGAGACCCAGGTGGTCTCTCCATGCTGTAGACATAGTCCAATCACTCACAAATATCATAGAATCCCAGAATAATTTGGGTTGGAAAGGACCTTCAAACCTTAGTCCAACCCCCCTACAGGGAACAGGGACATCTTCAACTAGAGCAAGTTGCTCAGAGCCCTGGCCAACCTCACCTTTTCAGGGGATGGGTCATCCCTGGAAATACCAAGCAGGTACATAGCCCCCACCATCAGTAAAGTCACAGATAGCAGAGCCAGCATGTCCACAGGAGTGTGGTCCCACTGATTTTATCTAATTGCATTATTTCTTTCCCAACTAATTCTAGAGAGATTAAAATTCACTAGAGTAACAGGAATGGTTTCCTTTCCAAATCAAGTGGTGGACATCCACAGCCACCATCGCACTCACAGATGGACCGCTTATATCTGCAAGTCTGAAGCTGCCATGAAAATGTCACCGTTGCCGCCACGCTTTGCAGCCATTCACATTAGAAACCGTACAAAGCATATTGCTCCTTGCCCTCCTCGAAAAGCTTTGCTAGGCCAGAGCACTTAACAGAGTGCATTTTGTTTGGGGCTGAATCCAATTACATTTCTCCTGGGCTTCAAAAGTACTAAGAAGCCTGAAGATGATGTCCACCGAAATTCATCCCATCTGTGCTGGCAGTTCAATTTGGAGAGTTTTCTTTGAATCTGCTGTGGATAAACTTCCCCATCACAGTTACATGCAAAGGTCCCTTCACCTGCTTTTAAGAGATAATAGAAACTATTTATGTCAACAAAAAAAGAAAAGATTCCTCTCTAATGCATCTACAGATTGGGCTTTCCTGTTATTCTTGCCTCTTACCTGTGCACATAAAGCCAGTGCAATTCAGGCTGGCAATGGAAAAATGTGTGTAATCATTGAGGCTTTTGGGGAGTTGGGGATGAAATTGCCCGGGGCTGGCTTCTCAGCTGGAATAAAGCAGCAGAAACCCACTCACGTCAGGCAAGGAGAGCACCATTTCCATTGAACACAAACATCAGACCTCAGCAGCATTCAAGACAACATTGCCAGCTGATGCAGCATCCAAACACAGGTATAATTTGCTTTTAAGATGAAGATAGGCATCAGCAAGACACTCCCCACTTACCCATCTATCAATGGGACAGAAGCACCCAGGAACAAACACCAAGGCACCCTCAGCAAAGAATCAGGGTCTGGGATTCAATTTACTCTGGAAGCGCATCAGGGCACTTTGTGGAGAACAAGGACTTGTCTTGAAAAAAAAGGAAATAAAACAAAAAAACCCAGGTTTAATTTAAATTGTTTTGCTTCCTCCTGCTCACAGTACACATCCCAGGGTTCTTTCATTCCCTCTGACATATTAATAGCTCGTCCTCTTTGTTTCATGTTTGCATAACGTTCTTGGGGAATTGTATACAGATGGGACAAAAGGAAGAAACAGATACAGTATTTATAATTTATAGTGATTTGAAATGTCTTTCAAGGTCTCCTTGGCTCTTAAAGATATGAATATAAATTAAGAAACAAGTGATCTCCTCAGAGCTCAGGGGAGCCTGAAGTGGTTGTCTTTGAAGCAGTTTTCATTGTCGGATACTATAAAACACAAACACTGTCTCATCAGACGTTCTGCTACCGACTACAGAGATCTTGAAAATCCCTTATTTTTTCCCATTTGGAAAAAGCGATGACTTCTGAGTCTTCAGGTTGCAAGGGTGGGAGGAATACACCCAAGTGGGAAGTTACAGACAAGCGTCTGTACCCTGGCCCTACAGGGCATCGCGCAGTTGTGATGGGCACACACAGCATGTCCTTCACACCTTCTCATTGCATAACTGATACATCCTCAAAAGCCACATCCATGTTACCTGCTCTGCACTCCTTTATTCCATCAGCCATACACACCAACAGCAAAGAAGAAGTTTTTCCCCTTTTTGTGCTAAATGAGAAAAAATTTAACCCAGACTTGACATCCCAATACTGCTGGGGTCTCATAGGAAAACTCTCTTAAACTCTGACCTCCAAATGAGACATTTCTTCATTAGAGGACACCTGGAGCACAGCCCACACTGCCCATCTCTAGCATCTTGTATGGCCTAATTCCTGCTCAGGTTGCAGGTGACAATCAGCCCTGTGCAAATCCACGATAATTTCCAAGGCCATAGATGAAGAGAATCCTCCTGCAATCAGTAAAGTCACAAAACCTGTTTGGAGATAACTATCCTGAGAGGAGAACAGGTTTTGGTGTTTTCACAGCTGCCTAAATACACTGGTGACAGCTTAAACTCCAGGGTTTCAGACACAGTACAGAAAGATGGTCCAGGAAGTGACATCCCTCATCATTCATAGTGATGTTACCATGCACCTTTCCAAGACAGGACGTAAGGGAGATTAATTAACACATGCACTGTTGGTTTTTTGTCCATTAAATCCTATGATGTCATAGAATAACTCAGGACACAGAAGCCAAGTTAGACCTTTCCTAGATCATAACCAGTTGGGCCAAAGGCATGTGTAAAGGATGTCAATCTGTTTAAATACTGCCTTTATTTCACAGGTGGTCGTGTCTTTGCTAACCCTCAGGACTGCGCCCAGCACCTGATGAATGGAGACACACTGAGCGGCGTCTACACCATCTCCGTCAATGGGGACCTCAGCCAGCGGGTACAGGTCTACTGCGACATGACCACTGACGGAGGTGGCTGGATTGTGAGTGGCTACGTGGTTGTCCCATGCATTGTCCCCAGCACAAAGTAACCTAGCCTCACCCTACCAGCAAAGCTAAGCACCACGCTGCACGGGAATGACAGCAGGCTTCATATTGCACACTTCATTTCCCACGCCATGGGGAATGGCCCACACTCCAGTAATAATAGTTACACTTGGAGAAATGCTCTTTGATTTATTTGACATGTTTGCAGTGCTTCTGGAAAGCAAAACCTGAGAGTGAAGCTGATTTATGGTTCTAGAAATGAAATTAATGGCCAATAGCTTTCATGGGGAATGATTCACGTCGTCTGCATTAGGAGGATGTCAGAAATCACCCCGATTGAGTCCACACAGGAGCGTTTTAGAAGAAAATGCTTCTTTGGCTTTTGAATTGCACAAACACTGCTTGTCTTGACGTACATGGACTGACAGCTTAAGTAAATAATGCTCTAGTGCTTTGATTTTATTCGTGTCAAATGCTTACTTACATTACACAAACCTCTGCTAGATGTACAGTCGAAACAACAACAAAAAAAAAATAGGGCTTCCTCAAATGCTGATTTCTAGCATGAATATTATTTTAGCCAGGTAATTTCCCTCCACCCACTCTGCCTCAGAGCATCCCCTTAAATATCACAGGAAGAGCCAACCAAAAGCAGAATCACATGCTAGAAAGCCAGAGGCACCAGGTGACAGAGCAGAAAGCTTGAAGGCTGATTCCTTCCTATTAGAACATTGATTTGCCTTGGACATTGAATCATTGCATTTAGATTGGAAAAGACCTTTAAGATCACAGTGGTTTAAGATCATAATGGTTAATCACCATTAACCCAATACATCACTAAATCATGTCCCCCAGCACCACATCTACAAAGCTTTTCAATCCCTCCAGGGACAGTGACTCCACCACTGCCCTGGGCAGTCTGGGCCAGGCCTTCACAACCCTTTTGGGGAAGACATTTTTCCAGCTTGAGGCTGTTTCCTCTTGTCCTATCGCTTGTTCCCTGGGAGAACAAACCAACCCCAACCTCACTACAATCTCCCTTCAGAGAGTTGTAGCATCATCTAACATCTCTTCAGTTTCTCCATCTGCACAGGAATTAATTGCATACCTGCAATTAACACTAAATGGATAGGCATTGCAATTTTCTCCCCTGAAAGGCATGATGGAAAAACAAAGTATTGTATTATGTGTGCCCCAAAGCCCACTAAGGCTGTTCCTCTTCTTCACACTCATTTTCTGCCTGGTCTTCCCCCACCACAGGTCTTCCAGAGGCGGCAGAATGGGTTGACTGATTTCTTCCGGAAATGGACAGATTACCGGGTTGGCTTTGGAAACTTGGAGGATGAATTTTGGCTGGGTAAGACCTTAACCATTTGTCTTTCATTGACATGTCAAACCCAAGCTGCCCATACACTGTACTGCTCACCCATGCCAGCTGTTGGCTCCTCGCCTATCACCCTACTCTTCTACACTCTGCCTTGGACACTTTTCTTTCCATTGTTCACTCCCTGCCCTGCACATTGGAAAGTCACTTACAAGCACACCACATAAAAGCACATCATGAAGGCCAGCAGCTCCCTAATTTGCTCCTCCGAGAAGAGAAGGGGGTACATCGGGGGTTTCATGGACCAAAACCCATCATCCTCCTTTAGATGACTACAGGTTGCATTGGTGGCACCTATGGCTCATGGACCTCACATGGCCTTAGGCAGCAAGCCAGTTGACCAAAGAAAGTAGGGAAGAGATGAGTGGAAGACCCAGCACAGCTCTGAAACAGAGTCTTCTCCCCCAAAACGTGACCATGAGCCAAGGCCAGCCCTGCAGCACAAACACACTCTTGATTGTTTGGGAACTTAACAGCAACATGAGAAGCACCAGGGCTCAACGGCTGAACACCCCCAGCTTCAGCAGCATGGGGAAAGCTGAAGCTGGGTCTTGAACCTACCCCTCATAGCCACAAGGAGGTGAAGCTTGAGTGGGGACAAAGAGCTCAGATGCTACTAGTGCCAGAAGAGACAAAGACTTAACCAGAATTGCTGTCACTCTTTGGTTCCTCTCCTCACTCTCATTTCCCACAGCTGTTTTATTTGTCTAGAACTCTTTTTGTTTGCTCATGGACCGGATCCAGGCACTGGGTCTCACCCGGTGTCTCACTGCTTGTCTCACCAGGCTTGGACAACATCCACAAGATCACGTCCCAAGGGCGCTACGAGTTGCGAATAGACATGAGGGACGGCCAGGAAGCAGCATATGCCTACTATGACAAGTTCTCCATCGGTGACTCCCGGAGCCTGTACAAGCTGCGAATCGGGGACTACAACGGCACTTCAGGTACAACCTCATTGCTAACAAGTAGTAGGGAAACCCTGGGACTGGAGAGTCTGAAACTATGAAGGAAATCCCAGTATCAAAGCTTACTTGTCTGGAGCAGTAAGACAAACCCATAGCCATTTCTGCCTTCCTGCATCGTGTAACCCAGGCTGACAAATCCCACTAAGGACACAGGGAATTTTCCATTGGGGATTAGATATTAAGTATCAGAGGCATTACTGTTCAAATAATCAGGTCAATCGTCAGAGGTGTCATCACACTTGGCAATCACCGCAGCTCACTATTGATGCCATGCTGGAGGGTGTTTTTATCTCCCTTCCACAGCAATGGAAAAATCTGAAATACTCTGCATTGTTTCCTCACGCAGAGGCCAAACACAGTCCAGTTTTGCAAGGACACTGTCACACCTGCTTGCACAGTTGACACAGCAGTGCTAGGCTTTGCCCAACAGAAAACAGTGGATGATGGAAGGGGTCTCTTCCCCGAGAAGCAATAGAGGGGTACAGCTGCTGCCCCTCTAGCTGGGATCATAGAATGGTTTCTGTTGGAAGGGACCTTTCAATGTCATCTAGTCCAACCATCCTGCAGTGAGCAGGGACATCTGCAACTAGAACAGATTGCTCAGGGTCCCGGCCAACCTGACCTGGAATGTTTCCAGGGATGGGGACATGGGATAGACACGCCCAGTGACTGCAAGCCTCTGTGATCCATACAAAATTCCCCTGCCAGGTACTTAGCAGGGAGCCCCACACCATATCTAAGATGCAGGAATATTCTTATACAATATCTGGTAGTTGCCACCAGAAAAGACGAGACAAGGATCCTGGTTGAGTGCAACAGAGCACTTGCTCTGACCTCAAGTCCCAGGGCACGAGGCACCCAACCTATTGCCCAAAATGCCAGTAACAGTACTGCAGACATGACTCCCTCCCTCCCTCCCTCCCTCCCTCCCTTTCCTCATGCAAGGTCTTCTAGCTGTCCAACTAAGGAGCTTCTGCTCCACCTTGAGGAAAGAGAGCCAAGACTTGCCAAATGGTTCATTGCCAAGAAGTTTTCTAGCAAGCTTCTAGGTCCCTGGACTGTACACAGCTAGCATAGCTTCCCTTAGTATTTCCTTAGGGACCACCAAGGAGCACATTAAGAATGTTTCCTTTAAGTACATCACTCAATTGTAATAACAACCATATTTCATTTTGGCTCTTCTTCCACTCCAAAGCAGCTCTCTTGCTCCTTAGCAAGGAGAGGAGGTAACGTTGGTGTTTTTGGTGGAATAAGACACTGTGCACCTTCCAAAAGGTCCTTCCCTTTATCCAAAGGGAGAAAGAAGGCCAGGCATCTTGACTCAAGAAATGAATGCTTGGCCTCCTCTGGGAGGAAAAAGTTGCCTTTGGCTAACAGGAGGGAAGGAGGCTGAAAGCAATCTGAAGGTATGTAGCCGAGCCAGGCTTCAGGAAATCAGAGATGCCCAAATTTAGGATTTAATTCATTTCTGGAACACTGAAATTCAGATCCAAAACTATAGGGCATTTTATCTGTCAAACCCAAGCAGCTTCTAAGATCTGCTATGGTCTGTACTGATCCTAAACCAACAGCAGAGGACCTCAGACGAACCAATTGTGAGTAACTGCAGTTAAGGTTATTCCCAGGCCTCCAGCTGCTTGAGCTGTTGATCCGCAGGCTACCAAAAATACCAGAATATCTTGATTTTCTTGTGAAAATACCAGATTTCTTGGGCTCCATCACCCCTAACAGCACCTCTTTCCACAGGGGACTCCCTCACCTATCATCAGGGCCGC
>JAVSBS010001467.1:9034-21980 GCA_033124195.1 Coracias cyanogaster
GGGTGAGCTGCTGGAGCAGGGGGTTGGACAAGATGATCTCCAGAGGTCCCTTCCAACCCCCACCATGCTGGGATTCTCTGAGTCACTGTGGCTTCTCTGCCACCCAAGACCCACAGGTCTGAGTTTTTGGGTTGTTGTTTTTGTAAGCACTGCACCTCTGGTATTGCTTTCCTGTTGCTCTTGGAGCAGCTCTTTATCCAGGATGAGTTCAAAGTATTAGTGGTTGAGCTCAGATGACCTTTTCTGTGGTTGGTGTGTGTGTGTATGTTTGGTTGAGAAATGAAGCTGTTATTTGAATTTTCCCTTAATAGATGGAGTCTCTCAGTGCCTCAGCCCCACCAGTGCTGAAGCCAGAGTTTCTGGGTGAACCAGCGTATGGGAACAAGCTAACTGTGTAGGTTTGTCAACTAGAGGCATGCCACTAAACTATGCTTGTCTCTTCCATAGGAAAAGTGCTCGGAAATCTCTTTCTATATCTATATTTAAGAGAAAAGCTGAATATATGTGTATGTGTGTGTGTGTATTTACATATGCATACATACCCATGTGCAAACAGGGATATCAGAGTTTAAAAACTGTCTCAAGTGGGTAACGAATGAGGCTTGCCAGAAAAAAAGGATATATTCTGATCCTTTAAGTCCAGTTGTGATTAGGGTTCATAAAGCTGATAAACGTCCCAGGAGAAGTGTAACTGTGCTCAGGACGTTCAGCAATCAAAGCACTCCCCCAAAGAGTCTGTTGTTGAGTTTTGACACTGTGTCACAACTCTTTGTGTCACCCCTGAAGTAACCACAAAATACTGATGATTTCTGGAGATAGGAGCAAAATCACCTAAATCTAGAAGGTAGAAACACAGCTGCTTATTAGGAGGCTTTTTCCCCGTAAAAATATGTACTTTAACTGTCTGGATATCATGTTCATTACTGCAGGCAAAACGAAATCTGCACATGCTGAATTGCCTCTGGCTAGCAATGCATTTCTGGGGTACATAATATTTTAAGCAGGTAGCACAGAGCAAGTCTGCAAGTCAATCTGTCTACAACTGATCAAGTATTCACAGCATACTTTGAGCAAAATAATTTTAAAGGAAATGTCCTTTGCCAGTCACTAACAAGCAGGGAGATAAATTAAAGAAATTATGTGTATAGCAAGAATAAGAGGTTTACGGTGTGATTTCTAATTAAAAAAAAAAAATCAAATCTATCTTGTTAAAAAGATCTCTAGTCCATGCACTCGCTTGCTAAAAAAATCCATCAATTGAGTGTATTTTTAATAAGGCTGTGGATCTGATGACTAAGAACTGCAGTTTGTAAAGAGTTTTAGTTTCAGCTGACCCAGACTCTGCATCTGAATTTGGGCCAGGTAAGCATTTTGTCTCATTTCACCATCCGCAGAATGGGCTTGGTGAAAAATGTGTCTTTTCTGTCAAGGGTTTAAAGATTTTGAAAAGAAAAGCATTTAACAAATACACCTGCATTTGAGGGCTGAGCCTGAAATAATGGTTTCTTTTGTACTTCACAAGAACCTTCTCTGAAATCTATTGCACCACACCGAGCAACAGAAACTAATCTTGCTGTAGTGTGCAGTCCTTCCAAAAGTGCAAATCTTCACCTGTGGTTACAAATCTATTTTTTTCCAGTGCTTTAGTCAGCACGACTCTGTGCCAGAAGTACAGCTGTGTGTCCTGGGAACCTCAGAAAAACTGCGGGTTTCCCTGCCTGGGCGCTGAGCCTGACACGTGATGGCTGAATATCATTTGTAAGGTTGTAGAGTGACCCCAATAAATACAGGGGATATTCCCAAACTCACAGAGAGTAGAAGATGAGAAAAGGGAGTGAATTCACATTATCTGCTATCAGCTGTGGAGGTGCCTTTTCATTCCCACTTGTAAGCTCAGCTTGTGGTTCCTTTTCTCGAGCGATCATGTAGAAGCATCTAAAAAATTTTTCTTAAGTATTTAACATACTAAAAAGGTCTGATCTTCATGGATGGTTGTTGTTTGCACACTCAGTTATACAACTTCTACAGACTTGTATTTGTAGACTGATTACAGCATCCACTGCTGTGGGACTGGAGGTTACTGGAGGAATGCAGATGATGTTGAAGGGTCTTCTGCTCTTAATTGCATGATGTATTCCAGCCACTGAGCGATGCAGCAGGGTGTGGATGAGATCATCTTCAGGCCTTACTGTATAAGGCAGTAACTTGGTGTTGAAACAATTTTCCTACGCTAACCCCGTCTGCAAGAAGTTTGGAGATATCAGGCAAACCCTCATTTAACTTGTTTTGAAACTGCTGGTGATCGGGTTTATTGTTATGATTCATGTGTTATGATGGTTATTTGGTGTAATCTAAAGAAAGCCATCAATTACTTCTCTCTGAATCTGGGTGTAATTCAAAGTTCAGACAGAGATCTGGAGGTAGGAGAGTGATAGTTTTGTCCTCTAGCAAATATCTTAGATTCAGCTGGGGCTAAAACCAAGAATGAATGCAAAGATCTAGAACCACCGATGTTGAAAAATCATACCTTTAAGGGTCAACAAGTCCAACCCTTCTGCAGGGAGCAGGGACATCTGCAACTAGAGCAGGTTGCTCAGAGCCCCGGCCAACCTCACCTGCAACGGTGCCAGGGCTGGGGCAGCCACCACCTCTCTGGGCAACCTGGGCCAGCGTTTCACCAAGTGTTTCTTGCCCCAGCTCCTGGCTTTGCCACCCATTTCCTGGTGTGACTTTGGACGAGGCACTGTTGGAACGAGGGGTTTAACAGGTTTTCCCCAAAAGCCGAGCATGAAATATAGCAGGATCCTAACTGCACTCATTTATCAGGCGTTGCTCTAGCTAAACAAATGCTCTGGGTAGGAGCCCCCGTCCCGCTGCCTGCGCGGCTGACGCGCTCCTGCCAGTCCCCGCTGTTGACATCCTTCGGAAGAGCGCAGGCAGATTTCGTTTCAAAGAGAGCACAAAATCACAAAAATAGATCCACTTTCTACATCTATATTTAACACTCTGTGTTCTCCTCGGAATGGACTCGGGCTACGGCAATTAACTAATGATGAGGATGATTAAGGATTGCTCTTGCGCTTTACATTTATAGCATCTCTCCCACTTCTTTTCTGAATAATAATTCCTTTGCAATACCAGCAGAGCATTCCCAGGAAACCAAGAGGTAAAAGGCAAGGTGAATTAGAAAGGTGACCTGCTAAATGGATCAGGGAAATGAATAAATCTGATATTTACCTATTCCCAAACCAGGAGGAGAAGATCAGTCTCAGCCTGGATTTCCCCACAGCTCCCAGGTGAGAGCAAACGGCTCCTTCAAGCACAGAAGTGTCTCTAATGGTGTTTGAATTATAAACAACGGGGACTGCTCATGGGGACACATTCAGGCTCCATCCTCAGGAGCGTGGGGCTTGCTCTGGCCTGTACTGGCTTTACCTGATCTCTCTTGGGGCAGAAAGCACCAATTTCCTGTGCAGAGATGCGATTATATCGCTGTAAGGTGGCATGGAAGAAAGAAGGGGAAAAAGAACAAGTGACCGGCATGAAAATGGATGTGAGACAACTAGGAGGAAGGAACCAGGCCAGTTATTGAAGCCATGCTTCTGCTACCCTGATTGAAGGGCAGACTGTGAGCAGCCAGGGCTGGTGGGGTGGCTGGGAAGCATGTGAGTGACCATCAGTTCTGCTGTTTTTCCAGACCATGACCATCAGTTCTGCTGTTCTTCCAGACCTGTGACCATCAGCTCTGCTGTTCTTCCAGACCCGCGCCCACCCCAGCCTACGCCGCCTCACTTCAGCACTGAGAAATATTGCTCGTCTTCCTGAGAGTGAGAACAAACAGAGCATGAAATAAAAAAAAAAATCAACTAAAATAATTACAGGTTACAACAAATCAATTGGAGCCGTGTAAATAGCCTTCAGGCAGCCATAAGACACAGTGTTGGTTGCTTAACATGCTCAGCGCTCGCTTGTTTCCCCGGACACCTTGGCAGCTGCCACCATGGCTTGGTGACAGGGTGGATGGGCAGCGAGGGCTCCCTGGGCACCACAAACCATCATCCCTTCAGAGCTCTGAGGAGAAAAGGACCCAGTGGATCAACCCTGAGTGGTGCAGGCTGGAGAACATCAGCCCATCACCAACCCAGGGTTTGTGCCGCTCCTGCTAAAGCCCTGGTGCAAATTCTTCCAGAAGGTAAACCTTGAAATCTGCCGCTGCTAGAAGCCAAGGCTGCGGCTTGAGGTTTCATCATGAAGAAGCTGGGAAGGTTGGAGGGAAGGATCTGATGTTTGCTCCTGTATGATCCTGGGGAGCAGATGAGAGGCCCTGGGTGCAGTTTTGGGCAGCATCCTACAGGAACCCGGGGAGCTTGGAGGATGCCCTGCCATGAATTCATAAGCCTCCCGTAGCACAGATTGTCTTCAGGTATTCAGGCAGCTAATTCTTAGAGACACATGGCTTGGAATGAGAAGGCAGAACCATCGTAGTAGTGAAAATTTTATGGCTTGCAAGACTCATTACAAAACATTTTGAGGATACAAGACAGGAACAATTTTCTAGGGTGTTTCTTTTGCAACCAGAAACCCCGTTGAGTGTCAGTGCTGAGCATTAGCTGCCAGCAGCATCCAGGAGTCCCCCTGCCCTGCTGCACTGCAGCAGCCACAGAGACGGATCTGGTGGAGTTGCTGGTGGAATGTGTGCTGTTGTACACCTGTCGAGGGCAGGTTTCTGGAGCAGGAGCATGGACAAGGGCACAGTCTGGCCTTCCCCTTGCAGTGACCGATGTCTGGACTAGTGTGTTGCTGTGGGTTATCCATGGCTTGGTCCCTGCTAAATATCGTGGCAGGTGACACACTTATGAGTTTATCAGGACTAGCTCAGGTCCAAATCACTCCACCTTTCACAGCCTTGTCCCACCTCCAGTGGCTCCTGGCTCTCGCCATCCTGAGGAGCCAGTGCTGTGAGATGTGGGGTGGCAGCTCCTCTTTGACTCTTGTGCCTCCAGTGGGACTGAGCTGCTTGATTCCCCTCAACCCTCTGGGAAACTTGGGCACATGACTGCTGGCTGCCTGTGAGGTCCCACCAGCACTGGGACCCCTTGCCATCGTCCTGCATGTCTCCTGTGGAGGGGGAGCCAGGCATTGCCCCGTGGATGCCCTCACTGCAGTGATGGGACCTCCCTGTTCACCCAGTGTCCCCAGCACTGCTGATCTATTGCCACTGGAGACTCATTCCTGCTGATTGATCTCCTGCAGCTCCTGTCCTTGCTTAACCAGATGCTAATTTAATGCTGCGGTCAACTGGAAGCATATGAGGATAAATGAGAGCTAAATCTGCAGAGCGGTGCTTGCAAGGAGACCACTCTGTGTGTACAACACCTCTCTGGGGTGCCTGGGAGGCTCAGGACCCAGGGATGGGGCCCGTGAGGTTGCCCACCTTCCCTTTGCTCCTCTCCGTGCAGGAAGTTCAGGCAGATGCTCCAGTTCAGTCACAAACCATAAGTGTAAGACGCAGGAATTTCATGGCTGACGTTGGAGCACAAGCTGGGGGACTGCAACAGCCCCTTTGGGCTGGAGCACCGTGGGCATCGTCTGGCGTTTGTTAGGGCAAGGCAGGAACTGAGTAAATGCCTCCCAGAAAATAATTTTCTGGACAAATTCTAGCTTGAAACTTGCTTGTGAGCAGCTTATGAGTTTCCTGGGATGAGCTTCTTTTAAAAATCAGTTGTGGAATAACTTCTGCATCAGCTGCTGAAACGGCGGCTAATGCACAAGCAGCAGACGGGAGATTTTCAGTACAAGCTGCCTCGCTGAGCTCTGGATCAGTTATTGCTCCTGTGACTCTGCTCCACAGTGGGATGGCTTCTTTGAATACTTGTGGTAGTGAGCTCTGAATGCACCTTCTGGAAATATCTCTGAAAGTTGCTTTGAATTTGGCTGGTTGCTGAAACACAGGAGCCAAGAAATTTGTTAGTAAACTATTAATGGAAAAGAACACAAAGTCTGAATGCTCGTCAAGGAGCCCACAAAGGAGACACTTGGCAGTTGGCTGCTTCCATCAGGATTGATGCCCAGCACCTGAAAAGTGTTGAAAATTCAAGACACTGAGCACCTGTGTGAGAGCAAATAAAGCTGCTGATTGGAGGGGGCTGCAGGCTCTGCTCCCCTTCCCTGCAGCACTCGTGGTGTGTTGGGGTGGCAAGTCCCTTCTCCTGAGGGTGCCACAGCTGAGGGGAAAGCCTTGGTGCAGGCTGAGGTGGTCATGGCTGCTAGGAGACTTGGCTGTGCCCAGAAGCTCTTGGTGCTACTTGCTCCCAGCTCTTGCAGGAGACTGAGGATGGGAGGTGTGCTGGTGATCCTGGGCTGCCCCATGGACACGTGCGATTAAGGTAAGGAAGGAAAGCTTGTAGGTGGGAGGGAGAGGTGCGGTGCCATTGCCCAGGCATAGGCAGGAGCTTTTGGGGAGGAGCAGCTCCCAAAGGGGTCATCTCGCTAGTGACCAGCTTGTGGTGACTGGCTGGGTTTGGGAGGGCACAGCAGCCACGAGGTACTGCTGAAATGGCTTAAACTGCTGAACCCTCCTCAAAATGGAGGGTGCTGAGTGGTGGAGTTTGGTGTTAGGAGGCTTGAGGGACTCCTGAGGAAAGGGAAGCACTGAGCAGCTTAGCATTGGGTGGCTAAACCCAGTCCTGGCAGCTGGGCCTTGTTGTATGTCTTGGTAGTAGCAGATAGACCTGGTTTCTTCAGCTCTCTCTGGTTGCTTGGGTAGAGCTGGTGGCTGACTGTGTGGGATTGTCCTCAGTGGAGAAGGAAAGGACTGTGCAGTCAGTTCTAGCTGAGAAATGTCACCCGTGGTGCCTGGAAATGTATATTCCCTCCTTCCCTGGAAGGAATAACGCAGAGAGGGAGGCACTCAACCGGTGACCCACAAGTGTTCCTGAAGAAGTTGTAAATAACATTCCACGCTTGAATCCCTTTGCAGTGTGAGGTGTCGGCTTTGTTGTCTGCGTTCATGCTATATAAATATTTATAGCTCTTAATGCAGAGGTTTGTCACATGTAATGACGTGAAGCTAACGTGATGTTGTCTATAGGTGACATGCTGTACCAAAGGAAAGCAGTTAATGCTCTCCTCGGCTCCTGGGGAGAGTGCATTAGCAATGCTTTACATGTAGCTAGAGGACCAGGGAACTGGGTGGAGAAGAGTGATTTCCTCCCCAACCTGGTATTTAAAGATAAGGGAGGGGAAGCTCAGAAAATTAGTTTGGCCTTTCTGATGGCTCTAAGATAGGATTTGATGTGAAATCCCTCCCCTGTGAGCATCCCTTCCTGCAGGACCAGGGCAGCTTGTCCTGTGAATGGGGGGAAACACCCCAGGACACTGCTCGGAGGCTCTCCAGGCTTGGTGGGAGCAGAAAACTTTTCTGTCCAGAGCTGTTATTATGGATGTGTGGGGGAGCTGGGGCTGTTGCACAATGCTTCGTGCTGGTATTTCAAAGGTGGGGGGGAAGGTGGGACAAGCCAAGGAGGCCCTCCAACTCTCCTCCTGCACATCCTCCATCATTTGCAGGGGTTTAGGGGGATCGCTGGACAGTGATACCCTCTGTGGAAAGCACTGGGCTGCAGGCGCCCCTCTGCAATGAGGCAGAACCCCCAGATCACGTCAACACATGAGCCATGGAGGGTGTCACCATGCAATGGGGTGCAGCCTCTTTCCCACCTAGGCCCCCCCACATGCTGCTGGAAACCTGCTAATAATATCCCTGTGCCTACTCCTCAACCACACAATTTTCCCCCCCCCACCCCTTCTTCTATTGTTCTGTGTATTTCAGCTACTGGAGGCTTTGAAACAGTCTCCCAGCCTCTCTGATAACATCACCATTGTTCTCCTCACCTACCACCGCTCCTCTGAGTCATTCTGCTCTCCCGCAGGGCAGGTGCAAAGGTCTCCGAGATATCAGACACGGCTCAGCCAATATCTGGCTGTTTGGTTGGTTTTTTGCATCTGTGATTCCTCTTCAGAGAAGTTTAAGAGGCTGGGGGAAGGGAGGAAGACTAATAGGATTAATCCACCGAATTCATTATGCAAAAACCTGGCGCCCCACCAGTCTTTCTCTTGAACAAATGGTCAATGCTTTTCTTTAATAGCATTAAGCAAAATTACAAATCATGATGTTGGTTAATCAATCTCAATAGGTTTCTCTGTATGGAGTTTTTTTTAACTGTCTCTTGGAAAAGCCTGTAGCAGCTGATGCTTTTTTCCTTCAGGTGTTTTGCGTTAGCTGGGTTTGTTGGAGAAACCCTGGTTATTTGTCTCTTCAGAAGTTCTGGGCTGGGTGGGTAGAGGCCTGCATACAAACAAAAAAAAAAGCAGTAAATCAAAGGGCCTCTTTACATGCTCATCTGATCACCGAGCCTTGACTGAACAGCAAGAACCAGGGCTTGGTTCAGCCCTGCCTGAGCTCTGGAGCCATGGTGGGCAAGGGGCATTGCAGGGAGGTGCTGGGATGGAGGTTGGACTTGATGACCCTAGAGGTCTTTTCCAACCTAAACAGTTCTATGATTTGGGGCTGCAGTGAACTAGCAGAGTTAATCGAAAACTATGGAGTAAATAGAAAATTTTATAAGTAAACATACTTTTAAAGTGCAGGCAGACATTTTCTTATGCTAGGCAACAGCAAGGCATGCCTTGGTCTTGTTTATATTTCAGTGTTGCTGTTTGAGGTGAGCATATGTGTGTATGTATTAAGTCAGCGATGGTTGGCATACGGCGTATGGATGCACAACACAGAGGTGAACACGTGGCTCTCTATATCCACGTATGGCTTCATACCACACACCATTGGGCTGATGCAGCTCTCTGACCCATTTACTGACCTGTGTGTACATGCCAGGGGAGTTGGCTCACTCTTCACCAGTAAGCCAGGCACTAGCTAGTGCCCACGTGTGTTGGCTGGTGTGTGAGCTCAGTGTGACGTTGTGCTGGGCTTCAACACTCTCTGGTGCCTGTAGTGGCTGCCTGCCCTTCAGGTGATGTGTGAAGGCTCCAGCTGGTGTAAAATAGCTGAAATAATGAAAGGAGCAGCCCAAGATGGCAGAAAAGAGATGTACATGTGGCAGCGTCCCAGGGCTGAACGGGTGCTCCTTGGGTGGTACAGTTTGCGTGAGCACAGGGAGCCAGGAACATCACAGGAGCAAACAGTGAAGAAGAGCAAAAGGAGTTCTGCTAACCCAGCTCCTGAGAGGGCTTTTTAGAGTGAGCAATGCCTGGAATAAGAGACCTGAAAGTAGGCTCTGAAGCTGCCTTTTCACTCTTGCTTCCTGCAGTCCTGGAGGAAGGACTTGAGTAATAAGCAGATTTGCTTCAAAGAAATGCCCATTTACCACCTACTTCACATTCTCGTGAGAACAAGTAAAATACACCTCTTAGGTCCAAAGTACTAATCATGTTTAAGGTCACTTCTAGCTTATTTATGGGTTTTTCTGCCTAAGGTATGAATATTCACATCAATATATATAGATGAGTGTGCTGAGCTGGGACATGACTATCCCCAGGCCTGGGTTTTTAAAGACATTTTTGACACCTTTATAATATACCAAGAGCAAATAATCTCAGTGATATACACAGTGCTGGAAGGGAGGGGGCAAACCAGCCCACTTGGGTTAGAGACCTACCCTGGGATGTGAGAAACCACACCATCTGCTCTCCTCCACTGCCTGGAGATGAAGCTGAGCTGAGCAGCTCTGCAGAGGGCTGGCTGTAGAAGAAGGATCCCACCAGCAGAGTCTAAGCTGATGTGCTGGTGGTTTGGAGGACTTAGGGATGATGGGGTGGGTGCTTGTCCCTTCTCACAAGGAACAAGCAATAGGACAAGAGGAAACAGCCTTAAATTGTGCTAGGGGAGGTTTAGGTTGGACATGGGCAACAATTTCTTCATGGAAAGGGTTGTCCAGGGCTGGCCCAGGCTGCCCAAGGCAGTGGTGGAGTCCCCATCCCTGGTGGGTTTCCAAGTCATGGAGATGTGATGCTGAGGGACATGGGTTAGTGGTGCCCTGGCAGTGCTGGGTTGTCGGTTGGACTCCATGATCTTAACGGTCTCTTCCAATGAGAAAAATTCTGTGATTGGCCTTGGTTGCCTGATGCCCGGCATTCCCAGAGGAGATGTGTAAGCACCGGGAGCCTGGTGCATGACTGCAAGGGTACAGCCAACTGCAAAGGACCTGGCAGGCAGAGCCGTTTCCATCAGAGAAAGCTGGGAAGAGAAATCTAGCACTGAGCTTCCCTTGGTGCACCAGCTTCCTCCTCACCTAATCTAAAATTAACTTCACTGTTCAGCTGCATTTAAGCAAAACCAGTTGCCATGGCCACGCCAGGGGCTCCTGGATATAGCAAACGAGGTAATCAGTTAAAATGAATAGCCACAGAGCTGATGCTTGCTGTAGGTTACATGTGAAGTTCATTCACTTGTTAAACCTAATGGACTGTATTGCCTATGAATTGGAAATGTAAATTCTCTCTTTCGGTGGCTGGAGTTTGAATCAGGCTGGGAAAGCTGGAGGAAAATGTCAAATTAAAAGAGCTAGTGCTGTGGATAATGTGAGCCCATAACTGATCAGAGGGGATTTCTGTGTAGTTTCAAGCCTCAGGCTGGCTGCAAGGCATGGAACTGAAAGCTGAGCCCCCCTCACTGCTGCTGAGCAGGACACTGATATTTATAGGGCCTTATTAATGCTTGCTTTGCTGGTGCTTATTAGCTCTGCTGTCCTGCTCTGAATAAAATCAGCTCTCCAGTCCTGTTGGTGGCTCACATGGCTTTGGAGGAGGCAGGGAAAGAGCCTTGTTTCTATGGCATAGCCTGAGAGGCACCAAGAATCTCAAGACACAATGTGGTGTGAGAAATCAGCTGTGACAGGCACCCGTCTGTCACCTCCGTGCCCTCAGACCTGGGGTGAGCTCGAGAGGGGCTGGAGAAGGCTGCTGGGCAGAGCCTATGGTGGTGATGTCAGGAGTGGTGAGTATGTGAATAGGCTGTTACTATTTTAATAACCTCACTCGTGTAGGAAGATCGAGCCTCAGGAAGGGTCCAAGCCTCCGTTTTGTGTCTCAGATGAAATTTGGCAAGTGTTCTGCTCCAGAAGCCAGGCCCTGCCTATGAAGATGCAGGGAGCAGAGTCCCTGGCATGGCTTTCTGCAGCCTTGGCACATCCCTTGGGGGTGGCTGCCCCTTGCTGAGCCTAGAGCAAGAGACAAAGTGACCTCTGTGGTCCTCCTGCTCTTGGTGCTGCCCAGGACAGTCACTGGCTGGGGAGGGCTGCCTCAGGGGCTGCTTTGGTGCATAAAGCAAGAGGTCTTTGGGTTTGAGATTCAAATTCCTGCTGTACAAACCAGTGATGCTCTGCTCACCTGATGGGTGGGAGGTTGCTGTTGGATGAGTGGAGGATATAACCAGGTCTCAGCATCTGGCAAAGCCCTGTGAGCAGCAGGGATGGGAGCAACACGGCTGCTTTTTGATGGGATCTCTGAGTAGGTCAAGCCCAGCCCAGCTCCTTTGCTTGCTGATCTGAACAACACAAGTGCTTGGTAGCTGTCTTGCTCTGTGCTTAGCTTACTGTAAAGCTATCTTGAACCTACTCCATACATCCTAAGCCCTGGGATTTCTGGAGGTTCTCACTTGAATTGGTGCACGTCCTCATTCTTAGCATCCTGTGCTTGCCAGGATTCCCTCTGAGGAGGCTGCAAACACACAGGTAGGCACAACATCCTCCACTTGCTCATGCTGCGTCTCCACTGAAGGGTGGAGGAGGCTGAGTCACCTCCTGCCACCCTGCTCCTCCCACCTCCTGGAGATGAGGGGCTTGCAGCAGTGGTGAGAAGCTGGTCCAGGCACTGGAGTGGCTTTGGGGAGATCTGGAATCGGGTCTCTTGCTCTGTCATTTCCCATGCAGTGACATCATGCTTTGCAATGCCTGTTCGAACCTTAAGCTGAGGTGTTTGTATGCGACATTTCCAGTCTTGGAGTGTTGTGTTTATTAAGTTATTTTGTCTACTTAGGACCTGTGACAATTAGAATATTTTACTCTCCTAACTAGTCTGGGTCTTTTGATGGACACAGAACACATCATTATTATCTTGAACCGTGACTAACAGCCACAGTAGTGCCTTTGTGCAGAATGCCAGAATCTGTGTCCATATGGATAATTATAGACCTGTATGGATGTTATGGACTAGTCCATCACCTGGCATAAATCAGGGCTGCCCCATTCCCTAACATAGTTCTACTGATTTACACCAAGCTAGAATCCACTTCTAAATAAGCTTGTGACATTGAGTAATAAGCCTCGTTGCAAATCTAGGAGAAATTAGCTTTGCTGTGACATATGGCACAACCTTCAGGTTCTAATTGTGCTGGCTCATGCATTCATAATAGTACCAATTATTTATATGATGAGGCAAGATAGTGTTTATCAGTAATTTTCTTCCACCGACAGTTTGATTGGCTGAGTAGCACCCATTGGACCAGTCCAGGCAATTAGCCACCCTGATGAGTGTGGTGTCATCAAAGGTGTCGCATAATAAACAAAGAAAGAGATTTTTATGCATTCAAAGGGGGCCCTGCAAGAGCTGCCAGGTCAAAAATACATCCTGCATGTTGTGACCATAATTGCAGGAGGGTGTGTAATTTGTCATTTCTATGCCTTTGTCTGAGCCATTCTTGCAGACAGATAGGGAAGCGCATTAACTACAGCCACAGAACTACAGCCTGTGAGCCTCAGATTTGTCTTGTGGGCCACAGGTTTAGGATTTGCTGCAGCAGCCGAAGCTGTGGATCAGTCAAGCTCTGTATCTCCCTGCAGCACAAATGGATCAGCACATGGCACACAGACACCACTGGAGAGGGCTCCATCCAGTGCTGGGTGCTCGGTGCTGTATGTACCAGGTCTACTGAGAA
>JAVSBS010001467.1:28944-51024 GCA_033124195.1 Coracias cyanogaster
TTGAGGATATGGTGTAGTGGTTAGAGAGATGCTAGGAGAAAGGTTGGACTTGATGACCCTGGAGGTCCTTTCCAACTGTGATTCTGTGATAATGGATGTGAGGAGAAGGGAAATGCCGTGTGCAAGGTTTTCCATAGAATTTTGGAGTTCAGGAAGGAAGGTTGGGGTTGTAGGAGTATTGTTATCAATGCATGGGGCTGCAGGAGAGGAGTTTTCGATCGTTGCATGGACAGTGGAGCAAAGAGGAGGTCAGAAAAAACTGGGCAGGTGGCGAGGCAAGATTTCCAGGGTGACTGCACAGTTTGGGGGCTTGGGTTTTCACTTTATAAACACTGCTTTCATCAACAGCCTGGAAAAATGAAAAGCTAGAAAGTGATTGACACCTGAAAAATGAAACATTTCATCTAGAAATTCAAACTTTTATTGTTTTGGTTTTCTAATGAAAAACAGTGGTTTTGCTTTTACCCAGGGAGGGCAAATTCTGTGGAAATTTGAGTTGAAAGTTGAGGTGGAAAATTTTTAGATGAGCCTTATGGGGAAAGCCCCAAGTGAGGTTTAAAAGGAAGCAAGGCAATTTAAAATTGAATCCAACCAGAGCCAGTGCAGAAAGCAGAGTTCCAGCGGAAGGGATATGCCCAGAGCCTTGTGCTTGCACAGGGATGCACATGGAAGGAATAGCTGCAGAAAGGGAGATGCTTTCCCAGCTCTCCATCCTTTCAGTGCTGAGAAGAGCTGTGCTGCATCCAACTCTGCTCCAGCTCGGGCTGTGAGCTCCCTTCCAGGAGAAACACTTGCGTCACCAGACATGCAAAATGTAAAAGCTGTGGGTGCTTTGTGAGGATTGGAAGAGTCACAGGGTGGGGAGGAATGTGCCTTGGGGCCAAGAACATCCTTGTGCAGCAGGGAGCTGGGACCCCAGGTGGAATAATCTGGTTTTCCTTGAAATCGGTGGGCTGGCAGTGATTTAGCTCAGCTCCAGAGCTGTGGCAGGATAAACCTGATCTGATCACCTGCCAGCTGGAAATCAAACACTGCTGCCAACTGCAGATGCTGCTGCTTGGTGCTCGCAGCCATCCCCAAGTGGCTGGAGGTGTCTTTGGTCCCCCTGTAGCTCAACTCCTGCCCATCTCCGGTGCAGCCAAGATGTATCCAGAGTCAACTCTCCTGGAATCTCTTGTCAAAAGTCATTGCAATAGCCAGAAAGCTGGAGAGTAGCAGCAAGGGGGAGAAGGAGGAGGGCAGTGAGAACATCAGCTGCCAGGGACTGCTCCTGTGGCAGCTGATGAGGGGCTGTCGGGTACTGTCAGTGTAATTATGGAAACTTGCTGCAGGATAAACATTACTGTATTTGGAAGAGTAATTGTGTGGCAGCCTCAGGTTCCTTTTGGCATGCCAGGTAGGCACCAATTTTAGCTCCTTGCGCCTTGACAAGCTCAGATGCTCAGAGGGAGTGTGCTCTGTCCTCCCCTCTGTCTCCATCTCCAGTGACAGCCAGTGAGTGCATCCCTCCTCCAGCTCATCCTCTCCAGTGAGAAAATAACACCCTCCCAGTAAATCTGAGCCACATCCCAATGGGGCCAGAGTTTCCCTTTTCCTCCAGGGAAGGAGCAAATCAGTCTGCGTGATACGAGAAGACCAAAGTCTGAGCCAAAAGCAGCCTTCATTTTGGCAGGAAAATGCAGTCTAGCAATTTTGTTGTAATTTGGGGGTTTTTCCTATACATTCTTGGTAGCAATTGTGGTAAATACAGAGCCTCTTTTGAATAATTGTAAACAACTTGCGGTTGTTTTGAGGAGAAAGTCTGGCTAAGGCACTGGCAGGGCTGCTGGAGCCCCAGATTCAATAGATTGAGATGTTTCTTGTGCAAGCAGCCCTAAAGTCCAGTCCTCCCCCTACTCTGGCTTGTCCATCTGTAAAGGAAGGACAAATAGGAGCGGAAGAAATGTCACATAAAACAGAAATGTGGTGAGAATAAAATCCAACAAGTGTAAATCAGAAGTCATGCCATAAATATAGCATCCCCGGCAGGCTCCATGCACTACTTAGTAGGGAGTTGGACTGATTTCCAATGAAGAATGAGTGAAAACCAGTTAGATTTGTCTCTATGAAGGGTGTGTGTACCTGCGTCCTTCCTGGGGCTTGTTCTGCAGCACGGTTGGGTATGGGGATGCTTTTGGTCTTGAGCCACTGCAAACATTTGACCCTGGATGCCATGTGCATTCATAGGGTATGTGGTGTTTATAACAGCCAAAGTGACTGAGAAAAACCATCCCTGCTGCTGGGAGAGGCTTGGAGCTGAGTTTAAACTCAGGTTTAGCTCCTGGTCTGCCTGAGACTTGGAGTGTGACCATGGTGGAGTGAAGTGGCCCCTGGCCAAACCAGTAGCTCTAAGGGAAGTGGAGTAGGGAAGACTTGGAAGAGCAATTAGACTAAGCAGATGGGTGTTTGTGTGGAGAAAGATTAATAGAAATACGGATGGAGAGCTGAGCCATAAAATATCACAGGTAGATAATTACATGGTAGATGGATGTGCCACTGAAAGACAATTGATATCTGGATAGAGATGAGTAGATGGAGATACGGGTGTGAAGAGATGGAAGGAGACTTTTGAATGGAGTAATCTCTCGTCTGTGTAACTCACAACAAGAAAACCACTCAAGTCAACACACACCCACGTGTGTACACAGTTGGCAGGTTTTTGTGAAATCCTGTTAAAACCTCAGAATAACTTTATAAATAAACTTTGCTGTCTTGATGTTTAGCACGGAGGAAGAAAGGAGTTGTGAAGCCTACCTCCTTCTGCAGCAGTTTACAAGGCAACAGGGATGTGCCCAAGGCTTTTCATAGAATAGAATCATAGAATGGTTTGGGTTGAAAGGGACCTTAAAGATCATCTAGTTCCAACCCCCTGCCATGGCAGAGACATCTCCTACTAGACCGGTTTGCTCAAAGACCCATCCAACCTGGCCTTGAATGCCTCCAGGGATGGAGCATCCACAAACCCCTGGGCAATCA
This sequence comes from Coracias cyanogaster, assembly GCA_033124195.1. Lineage (NCBI taxonomy): Eukaryota > Metazoa > Chordata > Aves > Coraciiformes > Coraciidae > Coracias > Coracias cyanogaster. Next base: position 31,960 of record JAVSBS010001467.1, read on the forward strand.
GTTCCAGCATTTTGCTTAAAGCAGCGTGGTTTGGGGATGGCATCACTGTGAGGTTCACTCAAGAAGGAGCCTGTTGCCATCCACCCCTCTGTGTAACCTCTGTTCTTGAGCTTGCATCCCACTGCCTGCAAACGGGTCATTGCAGCTGAGGAACAGGGATGGGTGGTGCCTGGAAGGACCCCCTGCAGCATCCACCTCCTTGGCAGGTGGATGAGGGCTCTGGGGAGAGCAGGGCTCCTGGCATGGAAGCCACTGGGGCTTCTTGCTGGGCACAGCCAGAGGAATAACGGGTCTAACTTGTTCTGGCAAAGTTAAGAGGAAATGAAATGAAGAGAAAACGTAGAGTGCGATGTTTATGGGCAAAATGCAATAATACAAAGACAACAACAAGAAGTAGTGATGCTGAGTGCTGTGCTCAGCCCTCAGGAGAGGTCCATTCTCCAGCAGCCAAGCAGTGGGCAGACCCTGGTCTCCTGAATCCTCCCAATTCAGCCCCAGGGACCTGCGCAGCCAAAGGATGTTCTCCTGGGAGCAGCTCACCAGTCCCCCTGAGATACTGGCTGGTCTCTGGAGGGGACCCAGGACTCTGCTGCCATCCCAGTGCACATCACTGCAAGTGGTCCTGTGCTGGAGGGAAACATGCAGGAGAGGAAGGAGACTCGTCCTGGGAAGCTGTCTATCAGGAAAACCCTATTATGTGTGCTATTGACAGAGATTAATTTATTGTTAGAGATCTCTCTGATTCCATTAAGGGAAGCGCTAAGGCATCTAACAAATTTGCTGACCCGGTTCAGGCTGTTTGCTTGTCAGTCAAAGTAATGCACCCTGGCACTTCTCAAGTTAATTTGCTGCCTAGGTTAGCCAGCCTTACAGCTCTGACACCTTATAAATCATGTTTCTTAAAAACTAATGTTTGCATACCCGTATTAGTAACATCACAAGAAATCTGCGCGCTCCCTGCGGTTCAGAGACTCCAAACGTGAGGAGCAGCTTTAACAAAAAGCGAGTTTGAGAGAGAAGTGTCAGAGCTGTCCCCCTGAGCATCAGGGGACTCCAGCACCCATCCCAGCGCCAAACTCCAGTTAAATATTTGTGCTGCCTGGGCACAGTTGGGGTCATCTCTATAAATTCCTCTAAGCTCTTCATCTGTCTCTCTCTTTTATCAGATTGACTAAACAACCAGATACTGAGCTGTGGCAGAAGCAGAGGAGGTGCCCACAATTAAATCTGTTGGGAGTAATTACTACAGATGAGTTTAGTCTTAATTTGTTGCAGAGTGGGAGCGGGGGGGGAAGAAAAGATCAAAAGGAAATTTTTTGTCTGCTGCAGGAAAAGCAGATACATCGGCTGCAAAGCTGGGGGGAAAGAGTTATTTTGGTACTTGGATAAATCAGCTTTTAAAGAGCAGGAGTGGACAGAGCTGCGGATTGATGGGTGTCGGGGTGGTGGGGCAGCGGGCTGGAGGAGCTCTGAGGGCAGTGGAGGAGGGAGGCTGCTGGCAGCTCTATGTGTGGTTTTATACCTTGCTCACAGCCGGTCCTGTGGCTGCACAGCCAGGCAGCATTGCTTCTGCATGGGCTTCCTACCAGGGCGGGGAAAAAAAACCCTCTGGAGACTGTAAGAGAATTTCATCAAAGCTTTTTGCTCTGCACCTCACACTGCTTTCACATGTGATCTCCATCAAAGCATCCCAGAACTATTTGGAGCTGCACTAACTGCAGAGTGAGTTGTTTCTACCCAAAGCAGAAACCTGCAGAGACCTGCTCCTCCTCGCTGGCAAACCCGACACATCGGCTTCTCCCGGGAAGGCAGCGGGTGCTGCTGCCAGGCTGGAGCCCAGGCTGCTGGACCCCAGCAGAGACCCTCCATGGGGCAGGTCACCCCTGGAGAGCTGTGGTCAGTCCCCGTGCCTCCCATCTCCCATTTCTAGGAGGAAAAAACTTCTTGCTCTCCTCTTGCCATGAAGGTTCATCTTAGGATGAACCTAAGGAACCTTAGGATGAAGGTTGGACTTGATGACCTTGGTGACCCTTTCTAATCATTATGATTCTATGACTCTTGATCCTGCATGCAAGAGCTAGGGTGGTTTTTCTTCTGATATTCCAGCCTGTGGTCTGGGTGCTGTTTCCTCTTGTGGGCTCTGTGCTGAGCCCCTCCTGTGGCACCTACACGGCTTTTGAGTAGGGGGGTGCATCAGCAGAAAACTTAGTAGAAAACATCTGTGTCTGTATATACATAATGCAATGGACATTGAAAAGATCAATATCCTATAAAATATTGACAGTATAAGTTAGTCATTATCGAGAGATGCCTGTAAGATGAGTATATTTAGGTTTTATATGTTGGAAAAGACAAAAAAATTGACCTTTATCATGTAAAGGACCTTGTAACTTCCTTCTCTGCGTCCCCGTCCATGCTCAGCCCAAGCCGCTGGTCCCTGCGAGCTCCATGCGTCTTGTCCCTGTGAGAGCTGCATGGGTACAGGGATGCTGAAAAGAAAACTGGATGTTTGCTCCATCCCAGCAGCAGCACTTCCAGCTCCGGCGGTGGGAAATCAGCTGCTGCTGGGGCAGGGAGCTGGCACCGCTCTTGGGGACAGATGGGAGCTGGAGTTCCCACTTCCAGGTGACAAGGGAAGGGGGCATTTCATGACCCCAGTGCCCTACCCCAACTCTTTTCCCCAGCATCTGAGCTCCCCGGGCTGGCAGAGCTGCCTGCCCTTCCACCCCATCCATTACACCCCACGGCAATGCCGTGCAGACACCAGTACCAATTTACTTGATAAATTCCGCTGCTTGTTATTTGAGGGATCGGACAGGCCTCGCGCTTTCGGGAGATTAATTTTTGATTTATTGTCGGCTGCAATGATTTATTCTGATCCTTCCCCAGGGAAAAAGACAGGGCTGTAAATATTTTAAATGCCGTTGGCTGGTGACAAGAAGCATTGCTGGATGGTAACAGGGTGGATGGGGGATTGAAATCATAGCAGCCTTTCTACTAAATTACTTAGAGGCGACTCCAAATGTCTGCTGGTGTGTTTGAATGGAGGCAGAGGAAGAGGGAAAGAAACCTTGCCACATGTTAAATTGTTATCTTATTAACTGAGACAACGTTCTTGGCTTTCTCCACGTGCCCTCGGTGCTGCTGCTGCTGATTGCAATGAATTGAATTTCAAGGCATGATACGGCCTTGCTAAGAGCACAGTGTGCTCCCCGGTGAGAAACAGAGGTGACTAAGAGGAGCTGCATTTTAAACCAGGCCAGATAACCAACAGGAAACCCCTGGGCAAGGGGCTGCTGGAGCCCTTCTGCTTCTGTCTGAGATCTCCAAGTGCTTTACAGCAGGCGGTGAGCATCCCGCTGTCCCTATCTCACCCATGGGGCAACTGCAGAGCACAAAGGGCAATCCCAAGGTTACTTAAAGAATGAGCAGCAGAGCTAGGAGGGACTGTTGGGTCTCCTGAGGTCCACTGGTTCCCACTGTGTATCAGGAGAGGGCTCAGCAATCTTGGTGGTTTTAACCATTCGAACAATTCTATTGCCAAGGAAATGCTCCAAACTTTCCTTTCTTGACCCTTGTCTGAGCTGCACTTAGCTTTGAGCCCAGCTGTTGTGGTAGAACCCACCCCATGGAGGTGTGTGAGGGATCCCAGGGTGTCTCCAGCAAAGGTAAGGCCCATGGTGCTCCTTGCTCCTCTGAAGAACACCTTCCCGGTGGTGCTTTCTTGATGCTGATGCTTTATCAATGATGTGAGGAACTGGATCAAAGCAAAGCTCAATACAGCTCTTGAGGGAGAGCAAAACCATGCAGCGTCTCCTGCTAAGATATGCAAAATATGCAAATAGGTTTCTTTTTTTAAAGATCACATTTCATGCCCTTCTCCAAAAGTTTGAGACAAGTGAAAGTGTTTAGAACTCGGGTTTTCTTCAGGATCCCTCTTTTTCTGTCCTCACACATGAGGCTGACGCTCACGCACGTCAGTGGTGATGGCAGCCAGTTCTTTGCCAAGAGGTTTGTGTCACGGCTCTCTCAGCATCTCGGCATCCCAACCCACAACCTTCCCCTGACCCGCAGAGGTGCAGTCTGGTGGGAGGTGGGCAGCAGAAAATCGGACAGCATCCCTTCCTGTATTTTGAGAGCTTTCCCATGGACTATCCCGTTTTCTCTGCCGAAGCCACTGTGCTCAGCTCCACCAGCGCGGCGTGTTTGCAGAGCACTAATCGACAGCAGTTTCCCGGAGCCCAGCTGCGTCCTCTGCTTCCCCATAAACCCAACGGTGTGTGAAGAGGAAACGTGCTGAGTGCTCGAGCAGGTCTTGGGGGTAACCTTCTGTTTGCATGCCCTCAGTTCACTCCGCTGCTAATTCCTCCGCTTGTTTGCCATGGGTGTTTTGAGATCCTCAGCCCTCGAGAAAGGCAGGAGACCTTGTCTCAGCACCTTTTTTCTCGCCAGTGTATCTCTGCTGTGATGCTGCTAGTGGGTGGATGATCAGAACTGGGATTTTCCTTCTAGGAGATCGTTCCACCTCTGTTTATGGGCAAAGCCACCCCAAATCTCCTCTGACTGCATTGTTTCCAAGCTCCCTTTGCCACCGGTCAGCAAGAGGAGGCTGTTGGCCATCAATGTGCAACACTTGCACGTATCAAGGTGACAATCACACACCAGTGCCACCCACACAGCTTTTCACCTGCTCGCACCTCTCTCTGCAGGCATCCAGCACGATGTCCAGGGTGGGCAGAGAGCCCCAGCCCTGGTAGCTGTGGGATGAGGAGGCCACGGTGCCCACCAGCATCCCCCCTCCCAAAGTACCACTCAGGAGGATGCTGGTCCCAGCCCCTGCGGTGTGAGGGTGCAGCATCATCCCAGCAGCTCCCAGCCCATCCCACTCCGGCATTGGATCACGGAGCGGGCTCTGTGCCAGCAGCCAGAGCAGAGGCTTCTTCCTCCGCTTTTTTTTTTCCTGAATAGCAAATAAAACCCCTTCCTCCTGCTGTTAAATTGGAAAGAAAGGGAAAAAAAACCAACCTACCAACAAAACAACACTCCTCTCCTGAACCTAACAATAAGTATCTTGGAGGAAAAAACCTGACTGCAACATTGAAGATAAAAGAACGGCTGTTAAATGAAAATGTTGAAGCAGAAAGGCATTAGACAGCACTAGTAATTGTTAATTTGTACTCAGATTTAGTACGAAAGGGTTTTTATTACTTCAAATATGCATTTATTCTGGTTTTCCATTTGGAGCAGTAACAAGCAGATGAGCTTTCAAACCCCCAAGGTATTGGGTAAAATAAAAAATAAATCCTTTAATGGATTTTCAAGCCTCTAGTCCCAGCAAGCTTTTATTTTTTTTTTTTTTTGTGTTACGGTTTAGAGCAATACAGTGTGCAATTACAGCAGCACGATGGGTGCACCGTTAATTGGCTGAGCTCCTTAGGGAGGAGGGGGCATCGATGTGGGGGGTTGAGTCCTGGGGTCACAGGGAGGATCTGGGATAGTTGTGTGGGGAAAGCAGAGACTGGGCTGAAGAGCTGAGCTTTGCAGGAACCCACCTCAGGAGGCAGCCCCTACCCCAGTGATCTCATGCTATACAGACCAAAATTAGAAAAAAAAAACATGGTGATTTCTGCTCTGTCACAGGTGGGGAGTGTGGGAGTGAAAACAGCAACTTATTTGTGTTGGAGCAACCAGAGCTTCCAGCAATACTGACCCAAACCAGTAACCCCCCATCCCAGCCCGCTGGCGCTCCAGGGCCGTCGCTCCCCATCCACCCGTTTATTTTTGGCTCTGTTGCCATCCCACCAAATCCCTGCCTGCACCAACTCATCCCTGGGTGCACCCAAAGTGATGCTGGTGGGTGCTTGGCTGTGACCAAGGCATCTGCCCCCAGCACCGAGGGCTGGAGCACGAGGCGAGGGGCCTTTAGGAGAGTTTTCCTCCATGCATAGAATTTTTTTTTTTTTTTCCCTGTGAGAAATCCTCTGGTTTAAATGGGAATCGATTCAGGGAAGTCTGACAGGCGAATACTATAAACAAGATCAAATGAATTTATGACTGTTGTCCCTTCGAGCTTGATAATTAATGAACTGTCTGGGGGAAAGATGCTGGAGTGGCAAAGAGCCGGGTCTATATCAGCAAAAGTAAAAGTCTTTTTAAAAAATCAGGCACCATCAGATGCTTGCGGTTGCCTTTGAGACTTGTGAAGGCTGGAAAATTATTTCATTTACTGACTTCACCCAAAGCTGGCCAAATACCGTCCCAACCTGCACAGCAGCCCCGCTTTGCCGTCGCCGAGATTCACGCCTGGGTACCACGTAGCTGCTTTCCTGTAATATTTGCACACTTTGCATCTTTTGCTGATTACTCGTGTTGCTTTCATATGTGTGTTCCCCATGTCCGTGTCTGGGTTGTGTCTTCTCTGGGGACACTCGTGCTGGGGACCCCGACCTGTCCCGGCAGACACCGCAGCTCTTGCACCGCCTGGGGTTCGGTGCCTGTTGTCTGTGTAGACTCAGCCGGTGCCGTCTCGTTAATGATCTGTGTGTGTCCTGCAGCTTTATGATCTGCTATTCTCTCTGAAGAACTGGGTTTTCTTACCAGCTTGTGGCAGGGGCTCCCAGCGGGTGGGTTTTACTGCCTGAATTGCAGGGTTGGGACAAGCTCATCTTGGGTTGGTCCATTAACAAGTAATCACTTTCTCTCCAGCTCACCTTCGGGTTGCATTTGCTTCTTGGCTCGTTTTCTTTAGCTCAGAGTGAGCTTTGAACTGTGTTGTGCAGCGTCGGGAGTCAGGAATAAAATCCAGCCCTCCTCTCTCCCGTCCCTTTGCCGGTTTGGTTTCTCGGAACCAAAGGGGATTTGTCTCGTTCAGACTCGTGGAGGGATGAGGGGGTGAGCAGATGACTTGGTCTGTGGAGGATGCAAGCAGGGCCACCGATTCTCGGGGGGGGGCAGCTATTTAGCACCCCAAATCCCAAGGTGTAATGACTAAGGCACAATGAAAAGCATGAACACCTAAATCTTTTTAAGAGCTCCTACTAACTTCTTGATGCAAGAAACCCCCCATTCCTCAGGATCACTCCAAGACACCCCTCACGCTCCATCGGGCCCCCCATGTCCTTTAATTCCCATTCACACCCACAGTGCTCAGTGTCTGCAGATGGAATACCAGCGTTAATACCTGCTCAGGTGATCAGACAACCAGAACGGTGCCTTCTGGCCTCAAAAGCCCATCAGTTAAGCCCAGCTTTCATGCTTGTTCCTCACCAGAGCTCAGGGAGCTTCGGAACACCAAGGCTGGGCCCCGCCATGAGCATCCTTCCCTGTGCCCAGCCAGCAATAAACATGTCAGATGCACTAAGCTTGCAAGGATCGATTCCCTTCACAGGATCAACAAAGCAATTTGCTGTCTAGGTCCTGTTCTGTTGTGAATAATAAGCAGCTGTGGAAGCTTGGCCTGTGTAACACCTCGTGCACTTGAAATTTGGAAACCATCAGGGATTGTAAAGGCAGGGAGCGGAAAAACACAGAGAGGGAAAGGAGGGAGGGGAATTACAGCCATTGATTGTCAGCGTCGTCTTCTCAGGTACCTAATCCATTAAGGGCTCTTCAGGTTCTGGAGTGCTGCAGGCAAGCAGAGGGCACTCATTCAGCAGGGTGTGAAAGTGCTTCTGCAGCAGGACCAGGACAGCGATGGCTCTTGCTGGCACCTGCAACTGGCTCGGTCACTGCTGGGGCTCTGGGTTGCTTCGGTGGTTGGTCATCATCCTATTTGGTGTGGAGCTTCTCCCCTTAAAAGCTTCCTTTTTTAATTGGCCTTCCTCTCACGCTTCAGTGCATGCACAGCTTTGCAGGGTAGGGGATGCAGCTGAGCTTCACAGGGCAGGACATCTCCATCCCCATAGCTCTGTGGAACAAGGACAAAATCCCAAGGACAGATCTGGGACCCTCTCCAAAACCGTCCTTCTCCATCAGTCCACCTATGGCTGGCTGGTGCCTAGCTCTGGTCATCTCCCCATCCTTCTTCTCCATGCATAGTCCTGCCTCTGGTCACTAGGAAGTGTATTATTCTCCACCAGACCCACCGACATCTTGCTAGACCCTCTAGAATATTCTGTGCCAGTGAGCCCAGTGATGAAAATGCAAGAGCTGGGTCCTCCTTAAGCAACAGAATAAGCTCATCAAGGACCTTCTGCAACAACCCATGCAGAAGGCAGCTTTTGCTTGGTGCACTCAAAGCCTTGCAGATCCCCCCTCCCCAGGGGGTCCATCCAAAGCCAGATACTGGTGCTGCATGCACAAGGTGCAGGTGTGAAGACCCATGACCCATGCCTTGGTGTGTGCCCTGCCCGAGCTCAGGTCTAAACCAGCTGCTGTTTTCCCAAGGTCACGCGATTACCCCAACACTTGGAGGAGGAGTAGGAGGAGGAACCCATGCACACATCGATCTATGCCCGTTCCTAGTCCCAGCCCTATGAGCCCTGCCCGAAAGCCACAGGAGATGCTCTCAGCTCTCTTTGACAGGAGTGTTTTGTCCCTTTTGCTCCCTGGAGTGTTTTCAGCATACCAACATCAGTCCATTAACATTGAACCCAGCCCTCCTTCCCCTTAGCAACAGCATCAATATTTATGATGTGTAGCTAATGCAGTCTACTTATATGACTTCTAGGATTTCAGGTGGGAATTCTTTGTACAAAAGACCTCTATTACCTTTCAGCACAGGATGCTGCTGCTCACCTGCAAAACAAGCGTTATGGATCTGCGACCTTTCTTTTACAAGATATTTCAGGCTGAAAAGACCCAGCCTGCAGCTGCTTCTCAATCACGGATAATTTAAGTGGGAATAGAGGTACCAGAAACCCACCTAATACTAAATACTCTGCTTAGGCAGGTTTCTGGAAGTGTCTGAAAAGGATCAAGCCAATTGATTAACCAATAACCTATATACAGGCTTCAGCACAAACTCTGCAGCCGACTGCTTGTGTCACTCTGCTGCCTTCATGGCACAAAACGGGGAGCAAGCTGGGCACCCTCAGGCTTGGCTTTATTAACCTCTTGCCTGCTGAGAAAGGCTGGGAAATGTCTGTACCAGGGCATGATGAACAGCTTGGAGGTGGATCAATGGTAATGGAGGGATACTGATGTGGTGGATAAAAATTTGGTCTTTGGCTATTGAGTAGGGCTAATGTCATGGGGCTGATGAGTGGAAGGTGTTAACAAATTCATCAGGGTTTGAAGGGTTGTGGTGAGCAGCCCATGGAGCGCTTGGGAGGAGAGTGCTGCCTGAGCCACCTCTCAAAGGCTGTCATGGGTGACTGTACCAGCTCGTGAGGGTGTAGGTACATGTAAAGACTTGTTGTGTCTTCTCCAGGCTCTTCTTGCCACCCCGCAAGCTGACACCAGGACATGGCAGCTTTGTGCCGCTGTGGTTTCAGTGTCCTGCTCTTGTTCGGTGACTCTGGAAGGTCATTCATTGTCCTGGGCAGCAAAGACTTTCTGCAAGGGGGATCTTTTTGAGCTCACTGCCTGGCTAAGGAGGGCTGGCAAAATTTGGCTGTTTTTTCCTTTTCATGTAAATAGGATGTTCAGCAAGAGTGGTGGTTTTGTGTCAAAAAAAACCATTGCTGAGCCTTGATCAAATCTCACATGCTTTAGTTTTATTCAGACATGGCCGTTTAGAGAAGGAAGCCAAATACTTTGTATGACCCAGTGTAATCCCCATGCCATCCTCCCTCCTTTCTTGCTTTTCCTAGAATTAACAGCTTGTGCAGCTTTTAACCTGGGTTTTCCCTGTTGTCCCTCACTTCTGCTGTCTTCTCTGGACTCTGTAATTCATGTGGTTTATACAATCCCAGAATTTCCCACCAATCCCCAGGAGAAAGATTTCTTTAGGACCGACACGTGCCAGACAGTGCAACCAGCTGGACCTTTCCCCTCTGGGCACTGAAGGCCCGTGGAAGGCAGTAGGGACCAGGCAGAAGTCATCTGAGTGGTGGCCCAAGGTGCTGAGAAATCCTTTCCAGCTCCCAGCCCCGGGACTGGATGTTTCTGTCAGGACACATCCTTCCAGCTCGAAACTTCTCGCTGCTCTGGTGAAGCTACTGCCCTTTTCTGTATAGAGCATCCAGCAGCCAAACCCCAGAATGCCAGTTGTTAAAAACAGTTGACTGATGATTATGTTCCCCTTCTCTAAATTAAAAGCTTGGCATTTACAAATCAAAAATATCCACACCGGGATTTTTCCTGCCCTGATATTTTAAATAATAATTATTAATTATTCATGATTAATGGATGCTTTGCACAGCTAAATGTCTTCCTTCCAGACAACCCTGCAAAATAATTTGCTAAAGTTGTGAGAAATCTGCTAAGCCAGCGATAGCGGTGAAAGTCCTGGGTCCTTCTGGGGCTCCAGTGGAAAGGCAGCAGATCTTGACTAACACGTGGCCAAACTCATCACCGGGGAAAGTGCCTTTGGTAGCGAATGGGTTTGCTCTTTGAGTGTGCTGAGTTGTATCTGGTGTCGCAGCTACAGGAAACATGTTTAGTTCCTGCTGTCTGTAGGAGGCTGCTCGGATCACCCCCAGTGACAAGGTCACAAATCAAGGGGCTGCGGACATCCCTCCTGTGCAGAGCAGTGGGGGGCTGCCCGAGCTGGGGTTGAAGGCATACAATTACAGCACGGAGAACTTAAACTTTGTGGTTTGAGACCAACAAATCCGAGTTAAGAGCCTAAAGTTCAGCTCCAAAACATTGATCCCGGCTCAAGGACTTGGTGGGTTGAAGTTCAAGAGCGCTTAGCATGTAACAGTCCTTTTGACCTCACTCTACAAAAGGAACTACAGAGGAGCTGTTTGGTGACAGCCACCGCTGCTCCTCAGCCCCGCCAGCTCTAGCAACACAATTTGTCAGCTCATGGGTTTCTTCTAGGTCACCTTTTCCTTCCAGGATTCACAGCCCAGTTTCGAGTTTGCCAAACGTTTGTGCAAACTCAGTAGAAAGCTGGTTCAGTTTCACTGGGACTGGCTTGTAATGTTTCCCTCCATGGCAACGCAAAGCCATGGGCAACAGGCCGAGAGGATGGGATGTGCACCTACAGGACATGCTTTCATCCCAGCCGAGTGGGCAAGACTTTCCTGGGCGTTGGGTGCACCCAAAGGCAGGGGGTTCTTTGCTGCAGCTCACTTTCTGCAGGATTTCTCAGCTAGGTTTTCGCTCGAGTGGTTGTAAGATGTTCCAGTTGTCTTTGCTCCTTTCTCCTGTCCAGCAAGTGTGATGGCGGCAGAAATTGGTGTTTTGCTGCAATCTAGTGGTGTATCACATGGAACAGGCTCATGGTATTCACTTCAGGCTGCAGACAGGTTTTCCCAGGCTCTAACAAGTAGAACCTGACTTCTGCAGGAGAGATACTTGTGTATGTCTGCTCTGTACCAACCATTTCTACATCAAACGAGAGAAAACAAAAGCAATGGGCATCATTCTTCATATTAAGTGAGAGAGAAGGTGGATACTGCATAAGATACATGATGCAGAAGGTGTTTCAGGAAACATAACCTTTTAAATTTACCATATAGAGAGTGCTGGAAATCTTTAGGTTTTGTGATGGGCCAACACTACTGACTTCTGGCACAATGAGCAGTTGACTTGTGTCAGAACTCAAGGTGAAATGAACACAGGCAGCTGAGCAAGCTCCTAATCCTCTGGCAGTAAATAAGTAGATGGAGGCACCCAGTGCCCTTCAAACCAGTAAATGTGCTTGCAGAGTGTGATGAGAGATGGAGATGTGCAGATGACGGGTGAAGAGTTGGGTGTTGGTTTTGTTTTGGTCTTTCTTTTTTTCTTTGGGCTCCCCAGGGATGTTGTGGAGTCTCCTTCTCTGGAGACTTTCAAGCCCTGTCTGGATGCATTCCTGTGTGACCTGCCCTAGATTCTCTGGGCCTGCTTGGCAGGGGGGTTGGACTTGATTATCTCCAGAGGTCCCTTCCAACCCCTAACATTCTATGATTCTCTTCCCTCCTTTGCTTCCTCTAAACCCTTTTTGGGACCCTGAGAAGTTATAAGGGGACAAGAGAATTCAGCTTTCCCTTGAAAGCATCTTTGTTTTCATCTTCTCCCCATCCCCTCATACAAAACAAGAAGCTTGAGAAGGCAAGTGCTGGCGATGCAGTGCAAACCTGCCTGGCCCTGGAAGGTCACGTTCCCAGGGAAAGGGGGGGGAAATGCTCAGCAAAGCTGACTTTTGTACCTGTGATCACGAAATCTGTCTGGGAAGAGTAGTATCAGAGCAAAGCTTTGTTCACATTGAGCTGCTGAATATTTCATGGCAAGCTGTGTTAGACACAGGAGTCTCCAGGAACGCCTGGAGCTGTGCAACAGAGAGGTCTCAACGGTCTAGGCGGTTGCCTCCCTGCCATGGTGCACACCAGGCTTTGACCTCAGCTGGGCCAGTGTTGGTGTGATCCTCTCCCAGCACCCATGGGCCTCCAAAGCAGGCTCCCCTTGGCCAGCATCCCACTGGCTGGTTCCCTGGACCAGGTCTGGAGCTGTGAGCCTGGGGCTGCAAACTGTGCAGAGGAGTTTGACCCAGGTAGAGGCGGGTGTTAGAGATAATTTTTAGGGAAATATCTTCAGGATGCTATTTTGCTTATTTAGGGCAAGTTCAGTTGGTGTCCCTGCTGGTTTGGGAATAGAAATGTCAGTATTTTGGTGTGGACCTACCTGACGGCACAGCTCAGGATTTCACGCACCTCTGTTTTGGTCCAACCAAGGCCAGGTTGGACGGGACTTTGAGCTACCTGGTCTAGTGTGACGTGTCCCTGCCATGGCGGGGGGTTGGAACTAGGTGAGCTTTAAGGTCTCATTCAACCCAGACCATTCTGTGATTCTGTTTTGTCCCTACCAGGCAAATAAAGGGGATTTTTTTATAGATCTAAAAGTTGAAGAAAGCTTTCCTGGAAGGAAGTCTGGCACGTGCCTGGCTGACACCGAGTAAATCTCTCTGAGGGGTGCAGAGTGTTCACCTCGCTCACTCCAATCCTTTCCCTTCACTTCTGTACTCATAATATGCTCACAGAGAGAACTTTGGCCGCTGTGCCAAGGAACCCATCCTCTTGGATGAGCGTTTGTAGGGAGATTAACTAGCGGCTCTCCCAGCTTGCTGCAGATTTTCCCAGTCCACTGAGATTTGCAGCTGAGCACTGGAGTGAGATTTACAGCAGAGGTTCCTACAAGTGTGTTTTGTGGGTGGGGTTTTGTGCGTGCTAAAAATAATCGCCCTTAGCAGAAGAAGACTGCATGGCTGTAACAGGAGATGGCAGCAGTGGATAAGGAACGGGGGGTACCATGCTGGGCTGAGCTCTGACTGACCCTGCCTGGGCAGTCCTGGGCATCCACCACCAACCTCAGCCCCACAGGAAGTGTTTTGGTGGTGGAAGGTGGGTCTTCTGCATCCTCCTGCAGCTGCATAGGTCTGGTGTTGCTGCAAGTGGGATCTGAGGCCTCTGGAGTTGGATGCTCGTGAACTGAAGGATCCCTTGCTGGCTCCAAAGGAACACCAGTCTGTGCTGCGTTGCGTGCTTGTGGTGGTTCAACAAATAGAGGATGAGTGGGTTTAAATGCTGGTCTGGGTTTTAAATCCTCCTTGAATATAATTGCAGGTGCACGAAGGAGGCGAGGCACCTCTGCCAGGGCTCCTGCAGCTACAGATGGGAAGGGCTTCGTGTCCCGGGGAAGCAGGGGCTGGCTGCAACACACCATGATTTATGTCCTAGGGGCAAGTGAAGCTGCTGCTCCATTAAAGCCAAGTGCCTGGGAAGTGTACTGAAAAGCACAAGTCTCATAGCAGGGTGCTCGTGAACCTGTCTTTCCAAGCGCAAATGCTTTAAGGTTAATCAATACCTATTTTTTTTTTTTTTCAAAGAGATTGGTTGGAGGAGAGAAACTCATCTAATTTCTCCTCATGGCTCATTCCTTGGTTAACCACGTTAGACTGCAGTGGATCTCTAGGGAGAAAACAAAGCAAGGGGACCCTCTATGAGCTCTGGAGTGAGGGCAAATATCCCGAGTGGATCTGGCAAGGAATCAGAGCCAAGGGGGCAGCCCCTCACATCCCACAGCCAGCTCTGCCTTGCAGGAAGGTCTGGCTCCAGAACCAACCAGTCTCTCTTGGTTGGTATGGGATGTCCTTCTAGTTCAACTGCGTGCTTGCTGGGAAATACCAAGCACCCAAGGCCTAGCCTCATGCTAGTTTTAATGTTTGACTGTCACAAACGTATCTTGCAAGTAAGATTTGCATGTCTCTTAGCCTGCATCTCTGTCTAGGGATACGTCTCGGGTTCATTTCCCTCGTGTACACACGCTTGAGCAGTCTCCAGGCATTAGATCTCTGCTTCCCATTTCTTCCAGTACATCGGCGTTTCTTCCAGTACATCTCACAGAGGTAGCTATAAAGAAGAGCAAGCAAATTTTCATTCGCAGCACAGAGAAATCGGCACTGTGTGTTGCAAATTAAGATTTGTGTGATGCCGGTAGGCAGCGTCCTCCTCCAGATGGGATTCTCTGAAGAGACTTCCAAAAGCAAGAAGGGATATTTGAGTTCCTTCCCAGCAGGATGTTTCCCAACCAACACCACTAACAGGAGAGAAGGGACAGACACTCGTAAGAGCAAGGAGAAGTGAGTTTTGCAAGGTACTGAGAAGCTCACGAAGTACAGCGTGCCCTCGGGTCCCTCTAGGGTTAGCAGAAATCAGCATCTTGGAGGAGCACCCAGCACTGTTTAAGAGGGGGCTCTTGGGTGACTTTACATCCTCCTGCCCTAAATCCAGGTGTACAGCGGGATCCCTGCAGAAACAGCAAAGCCTGATGAAGTCTGAGGTGCTGAGCAGCTCCGGGGTAAGGGAGGTAGAGCCTGTGCCTCAGTGACATTAGCAGAAAAAGGTCCCCAGCTTTAGATCCCTCGTTTTCTTGTACTTTCCTGCTGATCCCTCTTTGCTCCCAGGTATGGTTTGGCTTTTGCCCCTGCTTTCCCCAGATGGGGGTGGGTGGCTGCAGCTCAATTCCGCACTGGGTTCTGCACTGCCTCAGCTCTTCTTAATTGATTTATCTCCATTTATAGCAGCTGGGCTGCTGCTGTCCTGCAGCACCTGCTCGCTGAAGCTGCTTTTGTGTTACTGCAACTACTACTCAATAGTAAAACTGCAGCTACAGCTCCTGTTCCAGATCCCCTGAAGAATGTTCTTTTCTCTGCTGGCCCAGTAGACCCTGTAGGACACACATCTAACTCCTGACATGCGAAATCTTCACTGACTTCCATGGGATGGCGACATGTGAAAATGAAAATGTATCTTTTGGGCTAAGCCAGGGATCTCAGTACTTTTTGTGATAAAGGGCTTTGAACACGTGATGCGCATCAGCATCTTCAAGGTCTGTGGTCTACAAGACACGCCACAAGCGTAAGGACCGGTGCGTTGCTTTGAGAGGAAGCATCTATATTAAAATTTCACAACCTCAGCAGAATATCTGTAACGCAATAGAACACATGGCGAGGGAAGCGGCAGATCTCGCTGAGAGGGTTCCCTAAATGGGGGAGGCTTTAATTAAACTGACATCTCTGATAACCGAGACGCCGAAGAGATGTCTGGGCTGCGATGTTGACAGAAGCCTCGGCGGGGGACAGAGCCCCGTGCAGAGAGCTGAGGAGCCAGCCCGAGCCAAGTCGGGATGCTCCTGCCCCTCTTCAGCAGCCCCCTGCGTGGGAAGGACCCTCCCCACGGGCATCCCGCTGCTGTGGGGCAGGGACTTGTGCTCCGACCTTTCCCCTTGGTGATTCCCAGAGCTCGGAAAAGCCTTCTCCTTTCCTGCCCGACATAAACCCTGGAGAGGAGCTTTAAAGCCCGGGATTTTAAACCCCAATTTCAACCCCTGCGGGAACTTTTGGGAGCTGCGCGCTAAAGGAGCTGCGGCTGCTAATTAGCGGCACGGCTCATTAATCCCTCCCCCTGCCCTGCTACCCATCCCCACCGCCTCCAGCCTTCGCCTTCCTCCCGGTCTCCTCCCGGGGCGCGCTCCCTCCTTCCCTCCCTCCCTCCCTCCCGCTCGGGAGCGCGCAGTGCGGCGCGGCCGCGCCCGGGAGCGCGCAGTGCGGCGCGGAGAGCCCCAGCTGCGGCGAGCCCCGGAGCTCCCGGAGCAGGTAAACGGGGGCGAGAGGCCGGGGGGAAGAGGTGATGGGTACCGGGGGTGCGTGGGGGATGCTCGGGTGGGTCCAACCGCGGCAGCCCCGGGGAAAGGCTGGGGCTGGCTGGGAGGGGATTGGCCCCGCAGCCTGGTCGCGGGTTTGGGACTTGTGGGGTTCTCTCCTTGTTTCTCCCCCAGCATCGTTTTTATCCCTCCTCGGGAGGAGCCGCATGTGAGGGGAGCTGGGTACCAGGCTCGGGCATGTGATGGGATTTTTTGCTGTTACGTCACGACATCGTGTGTACGCGTGCGATAAAATCCCGATGTGTCAATCTGGGGGGGAGCCGGGGTGCGGGAAGGGAGCGCAGCCCGCGTAGAGATCTCGGTGTGACGGGGCGTGTTTCGGTCCCCGCAAGCTGCCGGGGAGGAAGGCTTGCTCTGCAGGGGGGCTGCACCCCGCTTCTCCCTTCGCACGTTTGGGGCTGGGTTCGTGTTCTCCCGCTGAGCCATCCTGGGCTGGCAAAGAACATCCACCGGCCTCATCGGCCAAGGCCTCTTTGGAAAGCGCTTGGGTGGCGATGCTGCGTTGGATGGAGCCGGGCCTCGCCGGGGAGCCGCGGTTAGTGACTGCCGTATTTTTAATCTGCATGCTCAGGCTGTGCCTGCAGAGCAGCTCCCTGCTATCGATCAGGCTTCTGGAGGTGGGGAAAGTGCTGAATCATTTGTACTCCGGCTGTACGGGCGGTTTGGCTCTTCCCCGGCTCCGGCAGATGCTCAGAAATGGGCTGCGGAGACTGAAGGAAACTCTGCTCCGTGCGTGCGGCCGTGCCCTGCGGCCTGCGAGAGAGGTGCTGCTGGGCTTGAGCACAGAGTAGGATCTTCTTTGGTAGCCTGAGTTGCTCCTTGGAGGACAGGGCACGCGCTGGAGTCTTGGTGAGACCTCTGGACATGGTGGTGTGGGGATGCAGGGAGGTCCAGGGAGGTTTGCTCTGTGAAATCCTGCCCCTTCTCCAACCGAGGAAGGCTTGCTGCTTGGGTAGGTTTTTCTTCTTCCTTTTGAAGTTCTTCTTCAAGGTCAGGTCCTTGGCACAGCATGTGGGCTGTGGAGCACTTCTGAAAGTCACGCGGGGCTGTTTCTGCCTGCTTTTTGAGAGGGAGGCCATGCAAAGGGGCAGGGGGACGTGATGGCAGAAAAATGGGGATGTTGCACCGCAGAGCCGACGCCTGGCTGGGCTCAGATGGACGCTGTGGACCGTCAGCGTTTCCGGGGTGCTCCTATCAGATGCTGAGGACAAAAGCAAGAATCTGGTGACTTTTATTGAGATGTCAACTCCTTTATTGCTGACCGTGTTTCTGTAAAATGTCTGCCCTTTGGCAGACAGCTCAACGGATCCTCAGCGCAGCTGCTTTGTTTCCAGATAACTTCTTTGCATGGCCTACCTTGAAAGACAACTGCTCAAATTCAGCATCACATTCTTTCTATTGAGCGGCTTCAGGCTGGGCCCTCGCTGACTTTCCTTTTTTGTGCAGCGGTAACTCGAGTACAGCATCAATAATGCATGGGGCTCTTCTCAGCTGACGGAGGACGGGCTCAAGTTGTTAGATTTGAAAATGGATTTTGTTTGCCGGGCTTGAGACTTGGAGGCCTGGCTTTGTTTTGCTTGAGCTAGAGCTGCAGGAGAGTGCTGGCTACCAGAGTAACAAAGCTCCATCATCATCTTCAGGGTCTCGCTGGGGCTGAGTTGTGTTGTCTTGGCTGTGGCCGGGGATCTGATTTAAACCAAGTCAGTCAATCCAATCATCTCTTCTCCCAGCTAATGATTAAATGGAAAATATCCCAAGCTCTCAAACGGTATTAATTTGTAATGAATTATTTGCTGAGCTGTGATCTAATTGTCTTAGTCTTCGTGGGTCTTGTGTATAAAATCGATGCTGCTGCTGGCAAAGTGCCACCACAAAGGTTTTCTGCAGTGCACAAGCATCAAAGACGGTCAAATATCTTTAATAATAACAGCAAGAAATGGTGTCTCCTCCTTCATACCCATGTTCCTGCCGGCTGCTGAGACTCTGCGAGGAAGCTCTTGGTGTGAGACCGCAGTGTGTAGGTCTCAGCGTGGTTGTATCCCTCCTATGAAGGAGGGCACTGAGAGTCTCATGAGTGGCCTGCTGGGTGCTGCCTGTGCATGGTGAGCAAGGAAGGTTCTGAGATCAGGTGTGAGCCATAGTGGGGTCAATAATGTGTGTTGGGGACTGAATTAGAATGGGAATGCAAAGCTGTAAATGCAGCCCCAGGCAGCTGTTGGCATTGCCTGAGGTCATGAGGGAAGGAAGAATGGACATGGACAGGAGGCAAAGGGACCTTTGTTGGTGCTCACTTCAGGCTGATGGGAAATGGTAAATACGTGGCTTTTCAAGTAATTTAACTTTTTGCTGAAATGATTTTTACTTCCGACGCTCTGTTTCAGGCCCGGTTGGGTGACCTAGTGTCCTTGGGAAAAGGCTGACTTGGTGAATTATTCATAGATCCCAAGTATCTCGCCAGACTTGAAGAATCCTCTTTCCATTCCTGTCATCTGTTTAACCCTGCTTACCAGAAATGTGGTAGTTATGGGGTGTCTCTAACAAGATACTGTCTGGATAAACCTCAGTGTTTCTAGAAACGGAGAGTACCTGGGCAGAGTGAAGGTTGCTCAGAGCTTCAGAGTGCGTTGGCTCCATCTTGTTCTTGGTGTGCTCTGCTAAGGGGTAATCATAGAATTGTTCTGGATGGAAGAGGCCTTTAAGATCACTGAGTCCAACCGTTCCCCCAGCACTGCCAGGTCACCACTAACCCATGGCCCTCAGCACCACATCTCCACACCTTGGAAACCCCTCCAGGGATGGGGACTCCACCACTGC
>JAVSBS010001468.1:0-20523 GCA_033124195.1 Coracias cyanogaster
CGGTAGGTCGGAGCGGGCCTGCGGAATGAATGGGCGGGGGGGGCTCGGGGCGGGGAAAGCGCCGATCCCGGCCCTTCGCCCGTTGTTCGGTTGTTGCCACACCGCCGGAGCGAAATCTACGGTCCGGGGTCTTCGGTGCTTGTGTCTGGGGCGCGGATGTTGCGCGGTGCTCCCCACCCCCCCCCAAACCGCCGCCACCTCCGGCATGTTGCTGTTTTACCGTGAATATCTTTATTTCTCTACATGACCTGAGCAAGTTTCGCTGTGGCAACGAATATTTAACAAAAAAATACGGATTTTTATGATTATTTTTAAATTCTGAATGAGCGCACTATACATTGACCAACCAGGGACATGTCCTCTGTATGCAGAATTATTACTTTTAGGGAAATTTTGGTTTTCTGTGGGGCTTTTTTTTTTTTTTGCAGCTACTGGTCAAAAGGGAGCATGATCGTTTTTTTAATACCTTCCTGATCTGTAGCATACTCAAAATAGGCTTTTAAAAATATATATATATAATTTAGAGAGCCCCAAAGGTTTTTCTCTCCATCCTTTCACCTTTTCAGCCCTGCGTGAGTGTGCAGACACCCCCTAGAAATCCATCCTTTTGTCAGCGGCAGGCGGGCTTCGAGGCGCCTCGGCAGGAAGTGAAAATGATACCATTTTACGGCAAAAAGATAAGATGCTTTAGGTGCATATTTAGCCTCGGTAATATTGTTTAGCAGTCCAGGGTTTCCCCCAGTAAGGAATTTTTATGTGGAGAGGTAACACAGCTGATGACATGTAAAGATCTCTTGACTGGCAATTTAAATAAAAAGGAAATTATTTTTTTAATATATATAAACAATGGGGTTTATATATATTTTACAGATTGGTATAAATACAATTGGTATAAATTTTGTTTAATGCCCAAGAGGGAATTACTGAGACAAAGGGTGTCAGTGTAAGAGATCCAGCATCCTAAATTAGGGGGTTTTCCAATTAGCATCCGAAATGGTTAGAGCCGTTCAGGAAGATCGTATTTGACAGTTCTAGGATTTGACAGCTCTTAAGTCTTCTCATTTTTCCTCCTGTGGCAAAAATTAGCTTTAATAGGGCTGGAGTCTGGAGCCTTTGGGCACATCCTTTAGAAAAAGGAAAGAAAAAGAGAAGGCATTTACCATTTTCTTCTGAAAAAGGGACGTGGGAGCTTTTTGTTGTTTTTTCTTTTTATTGTTTAATGCTCTCATTGTCAGGCCCATAAAAAAAAAAAATAGAGCTTCATCCTTTAGTGTGGGCCTTGACATATCAATAAATCACCGGGTTGTAAAAGGTTCAGTATATCGGTAGTGACAGCGGTGGTGTGCTTTGGCCCGTCTCAGCCGGGAGCGAGGTGTGGGGTAGAAGCCATTATTTTTACCCCGTTTTCCAAGCTGGGTTTGCAATGCAGATTTTTGTGCAGTGTGACGTATCCATTTGTGCTTTTAAATCAAGAGACATCTTGGAATGACCCTTTTTTTTTTTTTCCTTCCTCTGAGATGTACCGGCAGGATATAAATAACTCTAGCAGTGGAAGGTGCCTTCATCGTGCAGTTGTGGTGCCGAGAGGAGGGTCCTGGGGCACTTCAGCTTCTGCTGCTTTGGGTTGTGGTCAGTCTCTAAGCGGAACAATGTGCGTATGGAAGTACCCTGGCCACAGAGTGTGGGAGAGCAAAGTATTGAGAAATAATTGTTAAATCAGTAAACTAGATATATTTAGGTTGAAGTGGGATAATTAAACTGGGATTGGGATAATGAAACTGGAAGAAAATTCCGCTCAGTAAATCTCTCAAGCCTCAGGTGCGCATCTGAGATTATCAAGTAGTCCTGTATTGTCCAACCAGTATTTTGGTAATATATTTTTTCTGTATGACAAGAAGAGATGCTTTATGTCAGTGATTTCTGATACAGTGTGATATGTCACTTAAAGCCGTGACTGAAATTAAATCTTTTGCCGAGTGCTAGAAATACTACATAAAAATGGAGAAAATCTTCAGAAAAATCAGATGCAATTTTAAGTTTAGGCTTGTCTTTGAACTTTACTGTTCTTGTTAGGCTGTAATAGGACTTCTGATGTATCTGGCTGCAACCAATCTTTGAGGAAGAGGTGGCTAGAAGGAAGTTCTTGCAACACATAGTGGGGCAGGCAGTGGCACCTCAAAGCTCTAAAGCATTTTAGAGGTAGATGTTCTTATTGGTACAGGACAAAGAGTAAGTGACTTAGTGCCTGTAAAATTGCTCTAATTGTGTTTAAGGTTGTTGCTTGAGAGTTGCATCAATGGAAAGTATCAAGCACAGAGGCCTGATAAGAATATTAGTATTCATTTTAAAACTTGTCATGTGACCTGTTTTCTGAACTTCCTCATTCTTTTCATTTGAAAGAATACTTATACATACAAGTTCTTACTCTTTGATGACTCAGTAGGAAGTGAAAGAGTCAGTATAAACCACAGTGAAATGGGGAAGAAACTATATATGGTAAAACTTCTAACATACGTGGTCTCGCACACAGGCAAGCCAATAGCTATTCTTAAAACATTCTGAATGTGTATCAAATGCTTGCAAAAATACATGATGATGATCTCTTGACTTCCTTACAAAGGTGCCTACATTCACTGGGTTCTGGTGGTGTTTGAGATGTGGTGTGTACTAAGCATGATACTGAAATTACTGGATAATTGTTCCAAGGGGTGTGCACGGTGAGGGACGGAAGAGAAACAAGTGTGCTATATTTAAATTTTATTAGAAGGTTTCAGATTGAGAGTGGAAAGAACAGTGAGTATGTCATGTCTGGCGCTGGAAAAGAGAAGTTGATTATGTCCCAAGCTACTGCAGTTCCTAACATGTAATTGAAGATTTTGGAGGATCTTCTGTGAGAAAAGGGGAAGTATCTTATGTTTCTCTTACCCCTTCAAAAATGTAGAATTGTTCAAGATCTGCTGTATGCATATGTTTGTGTTTCTTAGGTGCATTTGCCTGTTGGTAGTTTTACCAAATCTGGTTCTTCAGCTGTGATTTTGAATGTTACATCATCACAAACCTACCGAATCAGCTTAATATTCAATATCAAGTCAGGGAGAATAGTCTAGTGGGGATGCTCTCACTGATGGGAAGGCTGACTTGCTCCCATGATGGGAAGGCTGACCTGTTCTCATCTTCACCAAATTTTCACGTAGCCTCGGGGCGGGGGGTAACTTTCAAATTTGAAGGAGAAGAGACAGAGTTAAAATTTTGCCCCATCTCATTACTGTTGCTTTTAGAAAACTCTGTAAAAATGTTGTTTTTAAGGCTCTCTGTTCCAGCCTGAAAGAGGTGGGGAACAGACCATGAATGTCCAAGCTTAATCTTACTCATTGTAGTTCACATAGATTAAATCTGGTTTTTATTGTGTTTTAGGTAGTAACAATTTAGTTTTTTTAAATCTAGAATTTATTAATTGTCAACATTAACTACCCAGGAAGGTGTGTCAAGGCTTAACACTGAAAAGGGCTGGAAGTCACTAGTACCGTTCAAGTAGTAAGAACTTAGAGTAGTATTTTCTAGGTCAGCACAGTACTATGTGATTTCAAGAGGTATTTTTAAGGTTGGCCAAGACACACTTACTGATTTTGTTCAGGCATCATTTTGGTCATGTATCTCGGTGGTTGCTGTGTAAATCTTGGGGTTTTATTTGCCCAGGATTTAAGTGTGGGCAGTGGAGCTTCTTGGGTGGCTCCAGTAGCTTGAGTTGTAAAGATTCATTTAGCTGTTACTGGTCCTGTGATTTCTGTTGACCAGCGTGGTTGGTGATGACTGGTAGGGAAGTTGCCACGTGCTGGGGGAAAGGAAAGGAGGAAAAGCTGTAAGCAGATACGTGGGTGTGAAGGTGCCTGGGCTACCTGGAAGTGCTTATGGTTGTACTTGGAACAATTTAGGAAACCGTAAGCTGGAGGATGGGATTGTATGAGCTATTTTATAGAACTTCCTTCTAGCTTGACCAGGTCCTGCACAATAAAATTTATAACAAGCATATCTAAATACCATGGTAGCAACAGAAATTGTGTGATTGCCCTGAATGCAGTAATTTGCTAAGTGTGAAAGGAAGCTTGCTTGCTTTTTTTTTTTTTTTTTTTAATTTGGACACCATTATTTAGACTCAGTTCAGTCCTTCAAAATGTCTCGTATGTTTCCTCTTGTATAAAACTTCTGGTGAAGTCTTCTGGTGTATTCAGGTAGTGTGATCCAGAGAAGCATGTGGTTGTTCTTTGCTTTCTCATAGCAGCATTGCATTCTTGAATACACAGATAAGATCTCTGTGATTTCTAGGTACTTCTGACCTTAGCATAAGCCAGAGTTGATAAGTACTTGCCTTTTAGGAGAGCTCTGGATAGAAGTAGAATGAGTGAAATCAGTTGTATACACAGTGTCATTCTTCAGGTATCCCAAACATCTCTGCCAATGGAGATAAGCAAGCACTGAGTGGGTGAAGGAAATCAGGGTCACAAAAAGCAAAAAAAAAAAAGTCTTCACCTCCAACATTAATTAAAAAAATCTCTTGGCTCTTTCCATAACTGGCTTTATAAATTTCTTTCCAAAACAGGTGCTCTTTTGGCTGCAGTAACACGAATAATTTAGAGCTCTGGAAGATGACTTTTCATGTTCCCGTTAGTGTAATGGCAGAATTCCCCTCAGCTGCAATTAGCTGTACTCTTTGCTGTGAAAATTGTTTCAGTGGCAGTCTCAGATGTTACTGCAGAAAACTCTGTGAACGTTTTGGAAATTCTAGCA
The DNA here is from genome assembly GCA_033124195.1 of Coracias cyanogaster. Taxonomy (NCBI): domain Eukaryota; kingdom Metazoa; phylum Chordata; class Aves; order Coraciiformes; family Coraciidae; genus Coracias; species Coracias cyanogaster. The sequence continues at coordinate 4,786 of JAVSBS010001468.1, forward strand.
GATGGCTTTTAACACAATCAGAAATGGATAATTAAGCTTTGGAGGTTGTGAATTGTCTGTCCTTGGAGGCTTCCAACACCCAACTGCTCAAAGCCCTAAGCAACCTGGTCTGAATTCAGTGTTGACTGCTTTGAACCCCAGGTTGGATAGGAGACAGCTCCCGAGGTTCCCTCCAGCCAGAATGATCCCATGGTGCTGTGTTACCACAGTTACACGTAGATGATTGAGTAATTTTTCAGATGGAGATGCGTAATGTTTCGTTTGGGACTGTAGGATTTGGTTCTGGCGTGCTGATAGAGCACAGTACACAAAGCATGCATCAAAAAGAGAAGCCTGCTCTATTTGAACTGCAGGCAGAACATCAGGGTGTAAGAATGAGAAGGGCAGATGAAGAACATAATTTGTTGATCCCCGTTACATAAAATTGTAACTTCTTGCTGGCACCTTTTGAAGTTCTTGTTTGACAACTGAACTTCCTCTAGTGGCTATATGTGTGTAGATATGGTTTGGTGGGTTTCTTTTTTTTTCAATGCTCAGTTAATCCTCACTGTTTTCTTAGTGTATATACTATCTTGGGACCCAGTGATGTAAAGCTTCCTTTAGTACGTGTTTGGGTAAAAACCACTCTTTCAGAGTATCCTGTTTGGTGTGAGCTACCATCAGCTGAGCCGGTTTGGGTTGCACTGTTGTTTTTAGAAGTGCTTACTGCAGACTCATATTTTTATCCTTAAAAAGTAACCCTGAAAATTATGAAACTCTGAGAAATTCTGAATTGCAAAGACTATCTGCTAGTTCACCATTAAACACGTTTTGTAACAGTATAACACCTGAATTCACAAGGTTTCGGGTTTTTTCTGATGTGTAATTCATTATGCTACCGTGTGCTCTGATTGGAGAGGTGATTTAATTTGGTCTCATTGGGTAGACATTGCAAGGGGATGCATTACAAAATTATGGGTTTCAGGTTGCTAGAGAACTGTTTGATAGAGTGGCAGGAAATACAAATTCAGACAGGGGACTCCTTTACACCTCTCAACCTACTTAGTCATTTTAATACTATTTCTCAAAAATCTGACAGTCTGATTCTGAAATCATCCTGGAAAATAATTCATTTTTATTGATTCTATGCATCATCTGAAATGTATAAAATTGACTTGGAAATATAGGTCCAATCCAGTTTCCAGTGGGAAACGTGCTCTTAAATTTGGGCTTGTTTTTACCCCAAACCAGGTTTCTGTTGGTAAACCAAAGTAATGTGTGTTCTAATAAAACTATTTATTGCTTTTCAGTTTGTGAAATGTGGCTATGCAGGCTCAAATTTTCCGGAGCACATTTTTCCAGCTTTGGTTGGAAGACCCATTATAAGATCAACTGCTAAAGTGGGAAACATTGAAATCAAGGTAAATTTTTTCATTATTATTCCTTTCTGATGGATAAAAGTATTTAGGGCATCTGTTCACTTATGCTGTGTCTGGAAATGCTTTTTCCTTAATTCCCCTTTATGCTGTTTCAGCGTCTCTTGATTCATTTCTGTATTGGGCTTTAACCTATCACAAACTACAGAGTTATTAAGAGGGTAATCTAAAGCACTGGAGGCCTTCAGGTAGTTCAGCAGAGGAGGCAGCAGGTAGGGCTCAAGTGGTCCTGGGCAAAAATGGGCTTCGAATGCCAATATATAAATGACGTCAAGATTAGAAGGCAGAAATCGGATGGAAGTGGTTGATGTTTGTCACTAAGCTGTGCTGTGGGATTCTGAGACAATGCTGAAGAACTGCTGAAGCTTCCAGGTCTTTTTATACTGTTTGCTTTCTACTCACAGTTGATCATTGGTGATCTTGTATGAGATGTTTAGCCTTGGTTGTGTTTGCATTTCGTTGTTTTTACTGTTTTTGTTTTCTTTTTGCTGTTGGTAGGTGTAGGTACGCCACACCAGGGAGAGGTGGAGAGGCTGTGTTCAGGCTACTTTGCCTTGGGATGTTATTCCAAGCTTGGAATGGGAGGGGACCGCTGTTTGACAATCTTTTTCTGAAGTCTGGGGAGCTCTCCTTTCTCTCTTTATTTTGTAATTCTGGAGTAATGCTTCAAATGTTAGTACTTGCTTCTGCAATACAGGTTTCAGTAAATATCTTGGCCCTGCTGTGGTCACATCGTCCCTTCTTGCTTCTAGCAGCACAATCTCACCTTGTGCTGATCGTATTGCTTGTGCAGTCATGTGGTGAGCAGCTTCAGTGAGCTGATCCAGCTGAAAAAGAGTGATTTCTTCGTCAGGTAAAGTTTTGACTGCCTTGCTAGACAGTTGTTCAAGCTCCCATTTAAAAGCAAGGCAGAAGCAGGAACTTGAGGGAGAAGCAGAAGGCAACACACAGCTGTAGAAGCCCTCACTTAGGCCAGTGAAGGTCAAGTAGAACCACATGCGTACAGGCTTTCAATTTTGCTTTTCCCATTACTTCTAAGCAGCAGCTTAGTAAAAGCAGGGGGGAAATCTGCTCAGCCTTGTTCCTTATTTTCAGAACACTATGGGTATCAAGGAGAACTTCCGTGATCTGATTTCTGCTGCTGTCTGTAAAAAGTAGTATCAGCAGGATGCCACACTAGGAAGTCAAGAGGATGAAAGATGCCAGACCTTTCAAAAATGCTTTTTTAAAAAATGTGTATTGCAATATCACCTACTTTGTCTCAGCTAGGACGATTTGGTTGAAAGGATGGAAATCTTTTGCTTTCATAGTAGATAAGACTTTTTGTGAGGAGAAGGAAAACATCTTTTCTCTTACAAGACCTGGGGAGAGGTTTTTCTGCAAATATCTACTTGAACTTAAGGTGACAATTTCTTCAAGGAGGTCCTGGTAAAGTTTTATGAAAGTTACGCAGTGCTTTACAAGTCTGAAGTGAAATCTTGTTGTTGAAGTTGTGTTTTCTTTCCAGCTGATCTGTTACAGCCTGTCCTGCCAGTTTTGGTATCCTCTGATTATCTGATAACTTAGTTTAACATCATTAGAGATGGCCGTGTTGAATTGGAAAGGTAGGAGGTAGAAGTGGGTAGTTGCTGTGAGGTGAGTGTGAAAGAGCCAGTGAATGATAATTTTGCGTGCATTGCCCATCTTCTGCCTGAGCGTGGATCACATGGATGTATTTTGGAGGGTATAAACTGTGTCTGGATTCTTCCTAGAAGTTCTGTAGCATCTGCCTATAATAGCTTGTCAGTCTTTCTTAAGGAAACAGTGTGTCAAGAGAAGAAATCCCTGTCACAGATACTTTGGGTATCCCGGTTGGATAATACAGGGGGAAGACTTGTGAAGTGTGAGTGCTGCTTTTCTTTGTGAGGTTCTTGCAGATTTCCTAAAGAAAAATGTATTTTAGCAGATGAGTTTTATGCCAAAATTTAATTCTAGCCATTCACTGCAAGTTCTTGCGGGATAAGTTTTTAAAGCTGAGTAAAGGAAGCTGGCAAGAAGATTATCAGTTTAACTTTTCAAAACTATTCAGAAAAGCTGTCATTCCTGTGAAATTCAGAAGCTTTATGAAAAGAGTCTGGAAGCTGATCAAAACAGTGCTGCTCATCTGTCTGTTGAGCTACGGATTTGAAGTTGCTTTGTCCGTGTTTTCCTTCTGGACTCTCATTTCAGCCAGAAGCAGGGGAGACCCCAGTTCAGGACATAAACACAAAAGTTTAGATATTACTGGGATTATTTTGCTTAAAATTGCAGCCTTAAAACTCTAAAACTAGAAAGCATAGATGCTGCTCTGAGCTTCTACTGACTTACTAATCTTTGCAGCAGGTTTGGGAGTTCATAACCTTTTTAGGATGGCAGAACCAATGAGTAGCTTTGACTAGTTTAAAACAAATTGAATTTTAGGGCAGATCAGACCTGCTGTGCCATAGTTGGTGTCCGACAGTTCTCAGTTTCTGCCAAAGGCAGCTCAGAGAAGGTTTTTCTCTGGATTTGAAATGGAGGGTCATGCTCTGACCAGCCTCTTTGGTACTGCCCATGCAAGGGCAGCTGCCAGAAACTCTCCGTGCTTTTCCTCTGACACAATTTGTAGAATAAGTAGGTTTGCCCCGATGGTGCTGGTAGTTGTCCTATGGCTTTTGACAGCTTAGGTGACTCGAAGCGAGTTTGGTTGAAGGAGGAAAAATCTCAATAAACATGGAAATGGCTTTAATATAATTTTGGACACTGTTTGTGCACATACACTTCAAATATCTCATAGTGCTTCCTGGCTGCTTTAATTATCTTCCTACCCGCATAGCTTGCTGTAGGGAAAGAGCTTTGGGACACTGCTCTTACTACTGCACTTCACGATTGCTTTTTTCCATTCTGAGAGTAGATGCCCTAATTTAAGTAAATATCTCTTATTTGATTCTTTTTGGGCATTTTTTCCATGATATATGAACAGATTAGTCTACTTATAGGTGAATGCTTTTATGTTATAGTTTTCAGTTCTTGGGTATTTAAAAGTGGAATTTTTAAAACAAAATTTGAATTCAGCATTTGTCAGAGCTAGTTATGGTCAAATGCTTTGGGCAGAGTCTTGTTTAGTTCAGATAAATGCCTTGCTCAGGGTAAAGCTGCGGTGTTGCAGAACACTTATGCACAGAATCCTACATGTGAGAAATAGGTAGATAGGCTGATCTTGTTTGCAACCTACGATGTGTAAACATGACATACTGCTGACGTGTAGCAATAGCTTCCTTTTAAAGAGACATTTTAATCTGAGATCCTGAGACTGTTAGTTTGGCCCTAACTACACTAACTCGGATCATTTCCTGCTGTACATGCATCTTTTTTCAGCCTATTTCTGCTGTGTACTTAAAATAATTTGAGAATTTCATTTAGGCCTTTTCTGACTTTCTTGCTTCTACCTTCTTTCTTCACCTTTCTTGACCTGTTGAAGTAGAATAACAAAATGATGGTAAGTGAGGTGCCCCTCTGCTGTTTGTTTACCTTGTTTGCTTGATGGGACCTAGTAGCTGTTATGTTATTTTTTGATGCTCTTCATTGTTTTGTCTTGTCCTACATTTGACATTTGAATACATACTTACTTTGGGCATTGCTCATTGCTTTGGTTTACTAGCAACTAATTCATGAGAATATTTTCTGTATTGCTTCTAAATGCAACATAACCTGTAGTTTTGCAAGATGTAAGATTAACTCTGAAAGATCAGCGTGAGCTCAGCATCTTCATCTTTCCAACAGTGGGAATTGCTGTATTTAACATTACAAACCACAAGCTTGAAGAAACTTTCAGATTTCAGTTTAAACAAGTTTACTGAGTACCAAAGTGGTAGAAATATTGAATGTCATGATACGGGTTCTTCTCTGCAAATTCAGTTGTGCTGTCCGCCTTCCTCTTTCACCTACCAAGTGCGCATGCTTGTTTCTTTGTTCTGGAGAACAATTGTTCTGCCCTTTAACTGTTTCTAAAGGATATGAAAGTTTAGTGCAACTTTCATTGCACATTTGAATAGCAGCTTTTCCTGGGCTATGTCCTGTTGGCCAGTGTAGAGCCTTGAAGAACAGTGCACAAAAGCTTCTGATTCCTCTAACTGGTGGCGTTTCTGTCGTCTCAAATTCTCAGGAGTAACGTGGCTGCGTGGTGGAGTTTTTGTAGTACGGTTTCACTAGAGTGCCTTTAAAATTTTAATTTAAAACGTGAGTCTTGACTTCTGTCTTCTGTACAGTGATCTACCGTGCAAGGGAAAACAATGCCTTGTCAGGAGAGGAATGGTTTGATTTAAACTATTTTCAATTAACATCCTTTTTCATATCGGAAACGGTAGTTGTTTAGGTTACTCTTAAAAAAGGCATTATAAACCGGACGCTGGATTTTTTCTTGTGCATCTTTTTTCCGTAGCACTGAATAGTGGGTTGAGTGACTGTCCTCGTTTGAGGACACTCGAAGGTTTCCGTGCCACAGTAACTGCGAACTGTGGTGCCGTATTTTGGTATGAAGCAGCCAGGGTTTTTGCATACTTCCTCTGGGAAATACGTGGGAAAGGAGAAGACATGATGCTACTAATTTGAATGTGCAATGTTTGCATAACTAACTTCAGTAAACAGATTGCTTAATCGGTGTGAAATGACTATACAAACTATGCGTTAGCTGGTTGTATTTGTGTAAGAACGCATTACCGGGGTGTTCAGCTTGGGACTTCTGGCATGGAACTGGCGAGGGTGTATTTTATATTCAGATGTGTCTCTTCACGCCCTACTGACACAGGCAATATGTAAACCATTGTTTCTTTTAATGTCTAGTGTGGAAATTATAATCTCTTATTTGCTTTTGCTGCTGTTTGGAATGCTTATTCACCATTCATTACTTCTGTTTTGGTATTGTGCACAGAAATCTGCAACATGCATGGAAAAATACTTAGCCAATCCCACCTACTACCCTTATGTGCTATTCTGCATCTCAGCCTTTTGAAATTAATATTTGATAAAAGAGTTTTGGAGGTGTTAGTGGAGTACCATCTGTACTGCTAAAGGCTTTTGTGGTCTTTAGCTTTTGCAGGTTTTATTGGCTTGTTTAAGGTTAATCAGGGAATGGAATTAACAAAGTTTTTTTCTTTGAAAAGGTTGGGGATGGGTTACAATCAAATTTAAATACTGCATGAATATATTCTACTTTTCTCCTAAATACCTGAAAATGATTCTAAAATGTAGGTGTTGCTTAAGAACACAGTTGAACGCAGGCTGGAGCAGTTCACTGTCATTCTTGAGGATTTTGGTGTTTGGAAAACTTTGCAAGCACTGACATGTTTCTATATTAAAATTTTATAGGATCTCATGGTTGGTGATGAAGCAAGTGAATTGCGCTCAATGCTGGAAGTGAATTATCCAATGGAGAATGGCATAGTTCGGAACTGGGATGATATGAAGCACCTCTGGGATTACACGTTTGGACCAGAAAAACTTAATATTGACACAAAAAATTGCAAAATACTACTCACAGAACCTCCCATGAACCCAACTAAAAACAGGGAGAAGATAGTGGAGGTATGTCTGTCTTGTAGAAACTGATATATACTGTCACTGAAGCATCGCTAAGAGAATTCAACTTCTTGGAACACCTGGTCACTGTCTGAGGCCAAGTTCTCCTATTTTCTAACCAAAACCTGACTTCAGCCACAGTTATGAAGGCTATTGTGGTTCAAACAAGCCAACCTCGTTCAAAAGCTATGAGCAGGCTTCTTGTCTCAAGCCATATCACCAGTAAGACACAGAATTGGAATACATGTCTATTTTCATGTATCTAAGATGTGCTTATTGCTAATTATTGGATGATTGTTGATTACTTTAAATGACTTGGACTTCTGTAAGCCAGTAATGCTTCAGAGGAGATTGAGGCTTGAACAAGATGATGCTTACCAGATGGAGCAGTGTTGTTGGAAGTAGCAGAGGCAAAAGTGTGATGACAACCAATTCACTAATCTTTGATTAATGCTAGGGATTATCAATGAAAGCCTTCTAAGAAGGAAAGTCTGGTTCTTGGATCCTCAAACTCACAGTGCTGCCCGGGGCGACCTGAGCTTGTTCTGAACCTTGCATTAGTTGTCAGATGTGCGTTGTTTAGCTCCAGTACCATGTGACAAATGACTCGATTTTGAAGAGCAGTGATGTTCGATGAGAACAAACGGTTTAGTTTCCTGTTTTTTGTTTGTTTTTTTTTCCCCTCAAGCATCATAGGTATTTTCAATTACTGTTAAGTATTCAATGTAACGAAAACGTAATTAAAAAAAATGTGTTGTTAGAGTAGCTGATAGGGCAGGAAAAATGGATTCTAAGTCTGAAACCTTATCTACTTACCAGAACTTTAAATATGAAAGCTTCCATATATATATTTTTTTTTTTTCTATTCCCCAAATCTGTTGCTTAGTCTAATAAGAATTTACCTTTGTCTGCTGACCTCTCCTTCAAAATCCTTTTGTTGTCACAGCTACAGTAGAGCTTTCTGCAGCGTGGCAGTGAATGCTTTTGCACTGATCTTTTCTTTCAATGACTTGGGAACAAGTGAGGCAAAGTTGGAAAACCTAAGTGAAAAAAAATCAAACTATAGAATCTAAATTCAACATTTCTCAGCAATTGTGGACATGAGAGACCTATTACCTAAGTATTATGTAATGCGACATTAGTAATACAGGCTATTGTAGATCAGTCAGCTGTGGTGTGATAGACATAGCAGGTATTCTGGGTGGCCTCTGTGGAACAGGAGTGGCTGAATTTCCTGTTCAGGCTTCTTTGCTTTTCAGCTGTCTACAATAGTGTTCTTGTTTCTGTTTCCCTGCTAAACACAAAAGGCTGGATTTTAGTTATTCTGGGACTCAGTGATTTTATACCATGAATTGAAAAGTCTTGTATGGCTTCTGAAGTCTGATATATTATTTGTGTTGCTCCACTTGCTCTTTTTAAAATCACTCCAGAGACTGTAGATACTTAATCATGATTCAGAGGATCAGGGAGACCTAGAATCCATTTTTGTAGATTTAAATTTGAGTTAAACAGAAGCTCATTGTTTCTATTCATAAAACTGTGATCCATTCAAAGTATCAATTTATGAATGACAATATTTTTAGTTTTTAACTGCAACATATTTATACTCCTTCCTTTTTTGACATGGACTCCTTTTCAGGGAGACTAGCCCAGTATGAAGCAGAGGACTGAATGAAGATTTATTTATTTTTTTTTTTTTTTTCCCCCCTGTAAAGGCTGCAGTAAATCTAATAATGTCTCTGCATTTCGTGATACAGTGCAGCAGCATTTTAAAAGCTTAGTCATCTGGACCATATCAAGATGATAGATAATTATATATGCTGTACTTCATTCTACTTCCAGTAATTCTCTCTCCTCATCCCATCACTCCATCAAACTCAGCTACCTAGTAACAGCAAGTGTTCACCTGACAGCTGTATTCTAAAATATTTTTTTTTTAAAGTGCTGTTTCTTTCGTAACACGTACCAGATACTGGTTGCACGTCAGCTTAACTGAGTGTTTGCTGCTTGTTTGTCTCTAGTTTTCTACTGCACTCATTCAGCAGTACCTTCAGGAGCAGCCAGGCTGTAATGGCATGTCGTGTAGCTGTGGAGATGCTCTTGTACTAATCACTTCTTCTAATCCCATCCTAGTATTCTTCATCTTTTTTTTTTCCCCCAATTTTTAGTTGTTCTTTTCTATTCCCAATTAGTACATAACTCTGTAGATAATCTAGAAGCTGCTGTCACAAGAAAAATCTTTTGAGGAGAGCATTCTGCTCAGCATTTATATCTTAATATTTGTTAATATAGGTGTTCTGTGTCAAGGCAATTTTTAATGTCAAATAGAACAGACCTAGATGTCTTGAAAGAAAGAATAACAATCCCCCAAAGGCCTGCATAGAGGCTATAAAAGGGTTTTGCAGTGACTTCTAGGGTTTAGTACAACATGTGAAGGCAGTAACTAGTGCTATTTAAATATTCATTTTGTTGTATGAAGGTGATAATTTAGATTTTTCTTAATTTTTCATTTTGTAAGCACTCAGGTTGTTTGAAAGACTTATCTGTTGAATAGTGCTGGTTTTAGACAACGGTTACTCAAAGGGGGGATCACTTTTTGAGTTGCTGCCCTTTCAGCTGTCTACCTTTTTGGGTAGACACTTGCTTCTTGTTTCTGAGGGTATTGCATTATGTGCTCAGTTGTGGCCACTACAGAAGTTACTAGCCAGCCTTGTAATGTCTTGCTCATGCTTAGCCCATGCACCTGACTACTGTATTTAAATTTCCTTTTCTATTACCCTGTTCACGTAGGGGGTTTATGAAAACTCAAACCATGTTCTTGTGGCAGGGTGCTCTGCAGCTCACCTCCTGTGTGTTCCTTTCTGCTTGACTTCTGCTGTACTGCGTGCTCACAGAAGATACCCCAAGAAAGGCACCATCAGTCTTCCCAGGGGTTTTACAGTGTACTCGGTACAGGCGTGAAATAATTGACTTTGCAAGGATCCAGGCTTTCGATATGGGTCAGCTGTTTAAAATCACACTGCTCTAACAGAGGAGGTTCTTTAAATAGTTCCGAATTCTAAAATTGTCAGGCATCAGCTTTTTTCTTTAAAAATATTTAGATATCTTTTACTTGAGTTGTGGGAGTACTTAGGACTTAATCCATTTCTAATCCTAGAAGCTGCAGAAGTGCTCAGGAGGCTGCAGGATAGCAAAGGCAAAACTTCTGCATGTGCTGGACTAGTCAGAGTTCATCTGTTTTTCCTGGTAAAGCCTTTTGAGGAAAAAACTGCTGTACAGTAGGATTTGTTTACTTGGCCTTCCTAGTGTTTATAAAGAAGACGAGATCCTATAAACACTTCAACCTTTCATCTTAGACTCTGTTTCTTCATTGAAACTGGTTTAGTGGTTATGGCAACCTAGTCTACAAACAACACAGGCAGTTACTTTTTTAATGTTTCAGTAAGAGTTCTGCAAACCTGTGGTCTTCTGTGTGTAGTAATAGAGTTAGCCCTGCCTGGACTACTTCAGTTGCGGTGGGTTTTGCACGAATTCTAGAGGTTTGTCATCAGTTTTGCTTTAAGAAGGGAAGAAGGCAGCACTGGTGCAGAGAACAGCCTGTGACGCTGGGCTTATTCTAGACCTGTAAGTGCAGGAGTTGTTTGGTCTTTACATAGTCTGCCGTTGTGCAAAGGCTGCAGAGCTTGATAGGAAGAACTAAAAAAAAAAAAAAAGCCCCTGAACCTCGTTAGATGTGGAGCATACACCTTTAACAAACAGTTCGTTCCCAAGTCACACTTCAGTAATGAAGTACTTGGCTGGTCTACAAGTACTGCCTCCCACTCATTAAGTGCTTTGGAAAATGGCTTAGTAAAGCTGCTGAAATTGGTGTGTGGGTTTCTTGTAAGGGTTTGCTTTCATTGCCGAACAAATGTGGAATATTTCACAGGGCTCATCTTGTGTGAACGGGTAACATATAGAACAGAATCTACTACTTACTGACGTAAAGCAAGTAGGTTTCTAATATTTGTGAAGCATCTGTGCGGTGAAATTTCTTGGAAAGTGTTTTTGATTAGCAAAAATACAGAATTCTAGAAATACCGTTTTCAAACATCTATAAAATTTCTTGAGTATTTGGCCTGTTTTGGACACTAATTTTTGCCTTCATCTTACAGGTTATGTTTGAGACATACCAGTTTTCTGGGGTGTATGTAGCCATTCAGGCTGTTCTTACTTTGTATGCTCAAGGTAGGCAAAGATAATTTAAAATCTGTTCAGTCTATAAATGTTTTGCTGAGCCGTAGTAGTAATATGGTATTAATGGGTCTTGGGCTTAATTCAGTGTTATTTTAAGTAAGCTCAGCTCTAACTTGCAAGCTTGCTTTTTGTTCTGAGGAGCTGTCATTTGGTACCACCAGCAGCATTATGTTTTGTGAACAAGCTGTGGAGACGTGCTTGTAAATGCAAAAACCTAATTTATCAAAACTGTCATTGTTTCAGGGTGTAGTCATTTAGCCTTTGGCATCAAGTCTTAATGACCTGGTTTTGATTTTCTGATAAAGGAAAAATTTATTGCCGTAAGTGAATTTGAAGAAGGTAACTAGGTGACTTTTGCACGATTTCCAGTTCAAATAAAAAAAAAGTTGATTATTTTGCTGAATAAATGATCCTCGGCCTGAGGAGAAAGTTATGGATTCACTGAATTGGAAAGAAATTGTGCCATTGACTGCATTGGATTTTGAGAAGTTACTGAAGCACATCGCTTCTAATAATGTGACTCCTTACATCCGCTTACTAGTGGCTGGGTGTATTTAGCTGCCGCACAGCAGGACATCAGTCTCCTTGTCCTTTAGCCTGTTGCCATGTCCCAGAGCAAAGGGATGGGGTACAGGAAGGGTGGTTCCGCTACGCAAGTCATTAGAACTGGTTGAACCAAAACCACTTTTGCAGACCTGGATACTACTTTTATTTGCTGTGATCTCTGCTATTACTCTTTTGTTTGTTTGCTTTTTCTTTGGTTTGATTCCTTGTATTTAATTGACTAACACATACAGTCTTAAATTCTCCTGTAATTGTATTTTACTGTATAGTGCTCAATTACTTTATGAAAAACAAAATGTGACAACCTAGAGCAGTCCGCAGTGTTTCTACATACTATCATCTAAAACAAAGTTGAAGACCTAAGCTCTAATAACCAACAGCGACATAAATAGAACATTTGCTTTTGAAAATAAAAAAAAAGGCCTTTAAAGCATTCCACTTATTTATACTGCATTAAAAATTAAAGTGGTGGCTAAAATTACATACAGAGAGGTGCCTCATTTCAGTGCAACGCATTTTGTTGCTGCTCTTAAAACCCTCTTAAGACTAATGTTTTTACATGGGATTCTGTATGCTCGTGTACCTTTTAAAGGCAAAAGGGTTTTATATCAACACCTAGTTCTAATTAGGGAACTTGTTGGCAATTCCTCACAACGGTCTTGGAGTAAGGTGTAGTCCTTTGTGACTATTTCCTTCCTTACTGCGTGTGTCCGATTGCAAGACTTGTTGCTTTTGCGTAGTGGTTATTCCAGTTCATGAATAGATCTGAAGATCTGATCACACAACGGAACCACAGTGTGCTCTTTGGTTCGTTAGAGGCAAATAACCAATTGGTTTGCCTTCTGTTTATGAAGCTTGAGCAAATTACAGCCAACCCAATGCACCTTGCTATTGTGTATTAAATATTCCTTCGTTATTTTAAGCTCTCCCATTAAAATCTTATTTTCTTGCTTTAGATAGCTTGTAAGAAACTATAAAATGGTTTTCTAATGAACTTTCACCATTAACTCTGCTTCTTATTTTGTCAGTGAAGTGTAGAAACTTCTGTTTCTTCACGCTTATGATATCTTACTTTTGTACACCTTAGGATTTAATGGGTTTATATTAAACTTTTTTTTCACTGGAGTTAATTTCTTTGGTCTATTACAGTGGATCTGATTCAGCCTAATGCTGTTTCTGTGGGGAGAAAAAATTAGATGTGTGCTGTGCGTTCCAAATATTCTCTACCTTATGAAAGCATTGTGTTGTTTTTTTGAATAGCAGTCAAAATGAAGTCTTACCTGTAACCAGGTAAACTTGTGGCCTGAATACCTCTAGGTTTCTTCATATTTGAAAAACTAATAGAAGGTTGCACATACACAGCTGAATCAGAGGAGGAATTTTTGCCCCAATAAGCATTTAATGATCTTAGATATTCTCCTTAATTAGAGTGCAATTTAAGATGTCAAAACGCCAGACAAAATTGTGAATGGTAGAGTTATAAGCATCTAGAAAAAAGGAGAGGTAATACTTTTAAAAAACATATATGAAAGCATTTGTTGCTATGAAAACCTTAAGTTAAAAATCCAGCTGAGTGGAAATAATAGACTTTCAAATTGTGACTACTTTTCCAAAAATGATGACTGGGAGAACAGAGGTTGTGTTAAGATTACAATGAGAAAAACAATCTTAAACTTGGTACTATTCTACTCTGTTTATGAAGGTGCTAATAAAAGTTTAATTTTCGCCCCCCCTATTCTTTTAGGTCTGTTGACTGGTGTTGTTGTGGACTCTGGAGATGGTGTAACTCATATTTGCCCAGTTTATGAAGGTTTCTCTCTCCCTCATCTCACCAGACGGTTAGATATCGCTGGGAGGGATATCACTCGGTACCTCATTAAGGTAAGCTGGAATTAATGTTGAAGGTTGAGGCTGTGGTACCTTGGTTCGAGTTAAAATCCCTTGATAGCAAGAAACCACTATAAACTTTCCCTTTATTATTCATATGTTAATTACATAAAGAATTCCTGTATTCTCTGTATTGCTTCAACCTATCCTTATTACGTTTCCTCATCTAAATCATGAGTGATATTACTGATGTTTTTCAGAGACTTCAAACTTTCTCAGTGGCAGTCTTGTAGGAAGGGATTTTATTCCATATTTGGGAAGGAAAAGCTCAAAAGCTGGCTTTCATAAAATGGAAACAATTGTATTTTATCAGTTCTACTAATCTATTTTCAGAAAGGCATTTTCTTTCAGTGTGGATAGTGGTGATTCTTCCATAATTATTAAGAAACACAGTATGTTTTATAGGCTATTTGTTTATTTTTCTTTTTTAATACAAGTGACATTCTGGATTGACAAATCTTAACAGTTTAACCGGAAGACTGGATTGTTCTGATGTAAATTCCTAAATGTAAGGATTATTTTGGTTATTTTTCACTTTTTGTAATGGTTATACAGAAAGTTGTAATGACAAAGGAAATTTCCCACTTGAAGTAATGTTGTCGCTATTTTGCTTTTTTGGTAATAATGTGACAGATTTGACTTGATACTAAATTTGCAGATAAAAAGGGAGAACAAGCTTTAAAGAAAATACATGTTTGAACGTGCCTATCTACTGATAAAGAGATCTGGACTGTTCCTCTCGTTTAGTGCTAACTATTCTGTTCCCTCTAGCTCCTTTTACTACGAGGGTATGCTTTCAACCACTCTGCTGATTTTGAGACTGTTCGCATGATCAAGGAAAAGCTGTGTTACGTGGGATACAACATTGAACAGGAGCAGAAGCTGGCGTTAGAGACCACAGTACTAGTTGAATCCTACACGGTAAGTGTTTTGAGACAGCTTTTCTTGTCCTAAACTTCCTAAGTCTAAATGCAGGTAGCATTTAGCTTTGATTCCTTCTAAATTTTTCTTGGTATTAGCTTACTTCCCAGACATAGTCAGATTACTTGGTTCTGAGAAGGCTTTTAAAAGCTTCTTTTATTTCTTTTCAGATTTTACATAAGACTTTATACTCTTTTTTTTTAATCTGTTCTACTCATAGATCCTTGAAATTTGAATATTGTAGTACAGGAATTTGTAGAGAAAGAGGACTTACTCTAGGATGGCAGGTTGTTTTCATCCATCTAGCAGTGACTGGTAGCTGGCAACAAGAATGGTAAACTTGCTCTTAGTGGAAACTTCCCGTGATGACAGACAGAGGACAAGAACTTGCAAGAAAGTGTTACTCTTGCTGTAAATCATCTTTTAAATCGATACTGGGAGCTGTATTGCAAGGAAATGTTTCCTGCATCAGTATCAAGTGTATTTAATGGTTGGACTCAATCTTGAAGGTCCTTCCCAACCTAAAGAATTCTATGATTCTGTGATCAATGTGTCTGGTCCCTGATGTCTCTAAATCACGTAATAATAGAAGAATTTGTATCTTCTTTCAGTAGTACTGAGTGACTTCTTGCAGTGGTGACAATTATGAACAATTTCCTGTTTTAAAACATCAGGGAACAATGTAGGTCATTTCCTCTTGGTTTGTTTAGTATCCAAGTGGCTAAAAGTAGTCTTCTGAATGATGTTTTTTCTTAACTAGCTCCCAGATGGCAGAATTATCAAAGTTGGTGGAGAACGGTTTGAGGCACCAGAGGCTCTCTTCCAGCCTCACTTAATTAACGTAGAGGGTGTTGGTGTGGCTGAATTGCTGTTTAACACCATCCAGGCCGCTGACATTGATACCAGGTAAGATCAAAGCACTTAAAATCTTCTGTCAGGGTGCAGGGGTGTGGTGAGAAATGCATTCAAACAAAATCACTTCTTTTGCTTCAGACACAAATACATACATTACTGGGGGCGGGGCTGTATACTGGGAGTGGGGCTCAGTCTGAGATAAATTGCCCCAGCACTGGAGGTGTTCAAGGCCAGGCTGGATGGGGCTTTGAGCAACCTGGTCTAGTGGGAGGTGTCCCTGCCCATG
>JAVSBS010001468.1:38968-89680 GCA_033124195.1 Coracias cyanogaster
TGAGAAAATAAAAGGTGAAAGCAGACTTCAATCTAGCAACACACAGAAAAAGCAAATCATCCACCTACAGCCCTTCAAAGATACAGCCAACACTCTCAGCTGAATTAACAAATTGTGAAGCGGACCCTTTAGCAGCTAGAGCCAGACTGAAAGAAAACAGGGCATTACTTGACACATTTCTTTGCCCTGATTGGAAAAACATGTCACTTCCCTCCTAGATATCACTGGTATATGTTAAAACAAGTATTCCACAAGTGATGAAAACAACGGTGCTTGGTTTCCAAAGGATGTGTCTGAACATGACTGGCTGTTTAAGAGAGAGGTATGGTAAGAAAGCCAAGTTGCTCTTACAGGGTGGATGATTAGTGTCCAGCAGGGCATGACTGCCAGTGGGGAGTTTATCCACAGGTAGGGCATTCATAACAAAGCTTTTCCCACATCGTTTTCCCAGTGTCTCTTCAGGGATGAGCTCACACTTAGCTTTGCCTCAGCAAGAGTACTAACAGCTGTCTCTTTTATTCAGCTGCCTATTTTTATGAAGCCCGTAGGAAATTAGGTTCTTTAGGACCTCAGTTTGGTTTTCACTGGCCATGTGGTTCAAGAACCTTACAGGAGTAGGACAAGCAGAAGATTAATGGTGCAAACTCAAATCTGTTAGAAAACAAGCCAAAGGTGTATTTGTGTGTGTCTTTTTAATCCAAGCTGTGATTAAATTCAATGAGGCGCAGAGCCTTAGGACCCACATCTTAAAAAATCCCATACCTACTATTTTCAGCAATCTGTGGCTGGATTTCCAGAGATGCTGATCATCTGCAGCTCGTGTTGAAGCAATCAACAGTTGCTAAACAATCAAATTAGAAGTCTTAAATTTGGATCCAAACATCAAGTAATGGGTTTCTGCATCAGAACCACTAAGTTTCTACTGTTTGGCTGAATTGCTCACCTGGCCAGGCCTTGTTTTAAGTAAAGCAGGTCTTTCACTTGTGTTGCTTATGACTAAGACTGAATAGATGACCCTTAAATAGATAGTGATGGCAACTTAGGCTGCAAAATTCTTTATAGGGGATGGGAAAATGCATAGAAGAGCTCTGAACAAAGAAGTAAGGACCAAGAGGCATTTTGGTATTGTTCTAGGTATTAGCCAAGCTCTTAGAAAAATAGCTGCCAGTAATTAGTCTCCTAACCCTGCTTTTTGGGTGTGATGATATATTACTGAACCCAATGGAAGGTTTGCCATTAACCTCAGTAGGGCCAATGTTTTATAACTACCCAGGTAGAAAATCTTACAAGCTTGAGGAAGAAAATAAGACATTCAACTCCTCTCAGAGCAAAGACACTTGTATTTAGGAGCCTAAATACAGACTTTACACCTTCATCTCAGGCACCCAGCTCATCCTAGTTTTTATTCACAGCTACAGCACAGGTATTTTTGAATGTATCTGTGTCCCAGAAAACAAATATTATAAATCCAGCTCGATGTCAGCAATCTGACAAATAAACAAAACAATAAATTTCCTGTCTTTTCACTACCTGCTATCCTCAATCTGTTTTGTGTCTTTTGACACACAGGAGGCTTCAAAGAAACTGTGCAACAATAAGAAAATCAAGGTTAAAGGATCCATAAAAGGGGATTAAAAACACTTGGCAAAAGAAGGATTTGAAGGAGGAGACACACGCATTTGCAAAAAGGCTGCTGTAGGGCCGCAGCTCCTGAACATCATCACATTTGCAGGGCTAGCTGTATAAAAATCTGGCAGAGAAACCTCAAACTATAAGTTCAGCTCTAGAAAGATCTCCAGAGAAAATGTTAGAAGGGTTGTTATGGTATTTCAGAGAATTCAAATAAATTTAAAATAAAAATTTGTTAGGCTTAATGAATAAACTCACATCGCTGTTACATTCAATTGTTGTTTTTTTTTTTTTTTAAGAGGCACAGAAACTTTCCTGTTTGAGGGGATAAATCAATGACAAATTGTCTTGATGTCAGGAAGAAATTTCCTCTGCTAGCAGATGATTCCAATACAGAGTTTCTTGTATTCTCTCCCTTTGAAGTATTTGGTACAGGCTGTGGTTAGAGACAGGATATCAGCCTGACGAAGCCCAAAGACATTTTCTTGTAGCTTAGAGTTCAGATGGTCACAAACAGCAGTTGTTCTGGTTAGAAGAAAGTATCACGCATTTGCTGTAAGTTCAAAAGCTCTCTGCTCAGCACCTGGGTTTTCTGCTCTTCGCGCCACATCTTTACAACCACTTCCTTCAGGAACTGGCCGTAAAATGTGCTCTGATGGTGACAGCTCTTAAAACATTATGTATGTGAGTGGGTTTGAAAACACAGTCCTTTCAGGGATGCTTTGTTATGGGACCTTTTTCTCCTGTATGTCAGCACACAGGCACCCTTTCAGCCTTTTCATCTCTGACTGGAAATTCAGCCTAGTATCAGAAACAATTGCTGCCAGCTTGAAACCCTGCAGGCTGTCAAAAATGAGCCTGAGGTGGCTGAGGCAACGTCCTGGATAATTTGTTACTTTTTAAGCTAAAACCACTTATTCCTAGATACATTTTTTTCTTCTCCAAGCTGGTTTGTGAAGGTCCGAATGAACGAAATGACCTGGCAACGGGGCACAGGAGAAGAGCTGAGGAGCCAAGGTGCTAAGGTTAAAAACCGGTGATCCTAGGGTCCCACAAAGCCCTTCCTCAGCTGTCGGCAGGACATTCTTGCTCCTCGCTCATATACTTTGCAGGAGCAGAAAGTGGCTCCCATTTCAAACATAGCCCTTGAAAGACAGAATTAGGGAACTGCTGCACTGAGTAGGATACTAAATTACTTTTAATTGACTTACACAGTCATTGGGCCTAGGGTATTCCTTAGGCAAATGTAGGAGGAGAAGACCATGGAAAGTCTGCCTCAGGGAGCTGACAGCGCAGGGGGTACTTTGGATGCCAGACCTTGAGATATCGGCATCCAAATCCTGCAGATCCCAGGAGACAAATCTTGGCTTCACTTAAGTGTGTGGGATTTTTGCCGCTGACTTAAGTGGAGTCCGGATTTCACCCTCGGGAACTGGGGAACGCAGTCTCCTGGCATTGAATGGGTTTTTCCTCTCCAATCCTTTCCCACCTGATGCTGGAAGGAGTCCATTAGTTCCAAGTGTAGGGAAGCACAAATGCAGCAAATAGCACTGCATCTGTGATGGGTGCTAGAGTTCTGAAATTAACTGTATGTGGTAATTCTTGCCACCTCGCTGAGAACCCCCTGAATCTCTCTGCAAAGACAGGGGTAACCACGAAGACTTTGCTCACCCAGCAGCCTGCCCCAGACCTGTGGCACCTCTGGCCACGCACGGAATTACAACTGTTTCTCAGCCTTGTGGCAGATGACATAAACCATATCTAAACTGTGGTGCAGACATCATTGCAAAGGCTGCCTTGCTCTGGCCAAACGCTTTGCGCCAACCCCCTCTGTGTCAGGCAGATGAATGAACACACAGGATTTCCTGCTTACCAAGGTTTCCTCACTAGCCCCAGAGAAGCAAAGCCACTGACCACTCACCACATGACCCTCAAGTCACAGCAAAGCAGATAACTACTCCAGGCAGAATATATCTGCTTCATCCTATTGCCACTATTTCACTTTCTACTTTGGAAGCCTTCTCCTTTCTGTGGCCAGCTCAACCACTTAATGGGGTTCTGGGTTTTTCCCCAAGATGAAGATGTTCACTGAGGTCTATACATTAAGTGAACAGAGAAATCCTGCAGCGATACCCAATACTTGGGGCTACTGCACAGAAAACCCCATTCATTGTTTCCAAGCCACCAGGGTCAGCCGCACAGCTGGAGTTTTACCTGTTTATTTATTTATTTCAAGGGTAACTATCACTTGGGGTTTTAGCTCATGTTGGTAATTTCAGACTTCTGCTTCAAGAGGTTATGTGCGCACGCACACATGCATACATATGTGTATATACATTTCCTGCTTGGCAGCCTGAGCCGCAGCATTGGTCTGAACACTCCTCTCAGAGGCATAGACCATCTGCCTTTCCCGGCAGGAATATCTGGAAATTTCTGAGGGTACCTCAGCCTGAACATCAGGCCTCATACCAATACCTCACTCACTGTAACCCTGGGAGCTTCATTTTAGGAACTCTTCAAAAAACCAAGACTTAATTTCTACTGTATTTCATATCTGGGATGAACCATATATCTGCACTTAGTCCTAGCTTCTACTCTGCTTTTTAGCTGCTCAGAGTTTTCTGAAACAAGTTTATTGGGATTTGAATTTTGCAGCGTTCAGACTCATGAAGAAAACTAGCAGAGTGCTGCTTCTTTTGGCTGCACACATTAAAATGCTCTCTGTTTTAAGTTGTGGCCAGTGCTTTTGCAAAATGTGGTTGAAAGTTATGCTTTCTAACCTGGCTTTTATCATCGTTCTCAGGAAGTTGTAAAGAGTAAGCACTTTTAAAGTGAAATCACTTGAGTTCAGTAGTTCTGGAATTGGGCTTTTAAGGTTGTAAATAGCCCTCCAGGGCACAAGGACATTAATGCTTTGAATTTTAGAAGTGTCTGAGCTTTTAGTTTCTGAATCAGGTCAGAGCTAAACATAATCTGAATACCGGAAATCTTAGATTAGAAGATAGGGTACACTTGGGAATATATCAGACTTGATACTTCAACATCAAGGATCTCACTGTTTGCACTGACAAGTTCCTTAACCTTGTTCTTTTATTGTAAGATTGAAATCTCACATCAAGAGCTTAAACAGTTAATAAGCCAACATTGGCACAACACCGAAACAGAGAAATTAAGAGCGTGAAAATGAGGAAAATGCTTGCTCAGAGCAGTGAGCCTGATAGTAGTCCTGTCAGTTCCCTTAAAACAGATGTTGGCCAATTCTGCAGCTCATCGTGACATAACCTCATAAAATGCAGGAAAAAAGTGTCAGTTCATATTACACTCTCTATATAATTAAGAATAATTAAATATTCTAGATAAGAATTAAGGCTGTGTATGACTTGGTAACGTCTTAGCCATCATGAAGTACGCATTAATTCTAGCTTCCCCATGCCACGATAGGTATTCTTAACATCAGCAAGCCTTAGGCCATTATACAAATGATTTTAAGTCTGGAAATGACTTTGTACTTTCCCTGCCACCTCGGAGTGCACATCAGTTCACGGAGCTGTGATTGCTCATGCAGAGAGACAGGGTGTGTTACAGGCCTCCAAAGCCCGTCTCTTCACAACAAGCCAGAGCGCTGCTGCGAGACCCTGTCTCACACGACATTAGGCAGCAGGCTTGAAATGTAGCAGAAGCCAAACCAAAGTCTGTCAACTCTTCCTAAATGAATTTACAAGTGGGGAACAGGGGAATGAGATGAATGGCATGGGATGGTAGTGCCTGAGTGCAGGGAAGCAACTAAAACTATTTGTGGAGATCCAAGCACACCACCCCAAAAATACACACATACTTTCCACCATTTAAATATCTTGTCTCTGGGTGGAAGCCAAACATTTTTCTATTTATTTCCACGTATGCCACCAAGATACTAAGGAATTTAATTGCCTAATTCAAAATGTTAAGAAAATACCAGAAGGCTGAACGTCCTGGAAAAGGACAAGGTGTTAGGAGGACGTTAACTCATCTAGAATGTTGTGCTGAAGAAAGGAAGGCGTTTCCCGTTGCTAATGCCACAAGCTCGCTCTCAAATAATTTGTGAAAAAAAAGCTGCATTTGGTCTGTACAAGAAGCCAAGTTCTGTCAGCAACGTTGGTAACACATGCAATGGTACCTCTTGTTTCCTGACAGCTACTTCCAATTTGCATTTCTAAGTGGAATTAGCAGAGAAAGGAGATTTACACGTTCCTTGCTGATTGGCCGATCAGTTTGTGCTCCATGCAGCACCCTCCTGTAGAAGCCCAAACAACCCAGTGACAGGAGATATGACCTTTGGATGAAGATGTTGGTGGACTTGTGCTCAGGATACTCCAGGCCAGACTGTGCCAGAAATTCCCCATGTGACATTATGCAAGTAATAAAAACTCTTTTAAACTTACCCATTTTCACAACAGAGATAAGCCAGTTTTACCTATTTAAATTACAGCTCTCTGAGCAGTGAGAAAAACTTCATTACTGAGTGATTAAAGAGGGCTGGGTGAACCCTCCTTGTGCAAAAATTCTGCTCCTGAAGGCAACACCAGGCAGCTACAGTCACTCCTGAGAAATGCTTGACACTGTTATCATGGTGCCTTGCAGGAAAATAGAGCTGTTGTAGCTGGAGGACTCATCCGTCTCAGTTGTCTTCCATTCCCCCTGCAGTGCCTGCCCTGATACTGCCTTAATGAGGAGAGGCTTGTTGGAAGTATTTGCAGGTTTCCTGAGTGAGTACAGCCAAGAAAACTGTCTCCTTGCCCTCTATCTCTTCAGTTTCACGGGCTACAAGGAAGAAGGTTCACACAGGTGGGACTGCTGTGATAACATTTGTCTGAACCCAAAGATGACTCCCCAGGAGAAGGCGTAGGGGTGAACTATGCTGGCACTGTTCCTGCTGCCAAAGTGTGGAATGAAGAGGCTAGGAGAACTGTTCTGACCCAGGCAATGGTAGCAGCACATTTGGTGTCAAGTCTCTTTGCCATAAAGTGCCAAGCTGCATTTGTTGGCGCCTGAAACTCAGCCTGGGTGAAAGGATATTATTCTGAGATGTGATTCACATTATATTTACTAGTGAAATAGGGTTTTTTTAAAGCCATAAAATATTCAGATGTGTTTCATATAGTTGCAAGCTTATAACCCCCTAAACTCGATCTCCTTGATAGCATCTTGCTAGGAGGACAGTATCCATTCCAGATGATCAGCGAGAGTAAGCCCAGGAGCTCCGCATTAATTAGGCTGCAAAAAGTTGATTGCATTTCATCTTGTCTTGTATCTTGGTGATGTTTGCATTTTCCGTGGATCCAGGTCCAAACGTACCATTTACTGGTTCAGTTTATAAATATCGAGGCATTAGCAACCCCTTTGATTCACAGATGAAAGCAAAAGGACTTTGCAGGCTGTCAGAAGATACACAGCTTAGCCAGGTCTTCTGCAGGACAAACTGAATTCAAATGGCCAGAGAACAGCACTGAAGTCTTCCTGCCATAATTAGTCAAGAGTATGATGAACGTGTAAGCAACAGGCTGTTGGAGTCCCTTTGCCCTCAGCTTAGCTACGGATGGAGTGAACACCAACGCCGATCGAAGGACTTTGTGTGCAACAAGCGTCCTCCTGAACAACACCTCACCCACAGTGTACATGCGTCTCATGAGGCCTGAAAAGTCTTTTTTTTTTAAATTATAACAAATATACGCCTGCTGGAGGCTTAAATTCAGTCCACCAGACCTACAACAGATGCTGTTAACCGCTCTTCCTCCCCCCAAAAATAGAGGAAGAGAAGGAGGATAAGGGAGAGAGACTTATGGATCACTGTTGGTCCCCTCCCGTCCCAAATGGGAGAGGAAGGGAATGAGAAAGAGGCTTCTGGATTAGAAAACTAAACCAGCTTTAATAAAGATAATAATAATAAACTGGATTATATACAAACATATACAAAACCAGTATCGAACCCAGCCTCCCCCTGACAGCAATTACATCATCGTCACCACTGAGGCTGTGCGGGCACCAGGAAAAGTCCAAGACTCAGCTCAGCAGCTGGTGTGAACTGGGTTCAGGAGCTGAGTTCAGGAACACAGGAATCAGGATCAAAGGCAGAATGGATTAAGTCCTCCTTGGATGCCAGCCCTTGATGAGAAGGGCAAAGAAGGCACGTGAAGGAAGAAAGCCAAAGGGAAGGGTCCAGAAGGAAGAAGGCCCTGGGAAGACAGGAGGGTCCAGACCCTTGCGGTCCCTCAGCTTTATACTGAATATGACATACATGGGATGGAACACCTCGTTGGTCAGTTAGGGTCACCTGTCCTGGCTGCTTCTCCCCACAGGTGTGGTCTTTCACTTTCTGCACCCCCTGATGCGCTACACAAGCTTTAGCAGTGACCTTGGTCTGCACACCAAGCTTTGGTAGTAACTCTAAACATTGTTATTGCTGCTAGAAGCAGACACTGTTGGTAAAAACATGCTGTTAGCTTCACAAAGTGCAGTTAGAAGAGACTCAGCTGAAAAGTAAAATCACTGAACAGAATTGGTTTGGTTCTAAGGCAAACCAGGACAACATCTGTATCATGAATGTAAGCAGAAGTCTATGTTGGTATGAGCGTATAGTATTTCTAGAGAACATGAATATAAATAAAAACCAATAAAAAGCGAATGTGGACTCAGCATCTCAGCAAAGCCGTAACAAATTAAGCCATGGAGGTTACTTACACAACCAACATGTCACTGTGTGCTGGGTGGGTGCAGATGACACAAAGCACCGTCATGGCTGGGAGCAAAACTTTTACCCAAAAAGGACACATATAGTTTGTCATGTGTGCTCTTACCTCCCCCTCTTACCTGCTGCTTGAGGCTGTTTTGTTTCAGCAGCAAAACAGAGAAAAAAAAGGAGCAACGGCTTGGGTGTGTTATCACCTTGGTTGTTTTACCACACACTGAAATATAAAACCGGGCTTTTGAAAAGTGTGTGGTGTTGGCGTGACTAGCTCCCACTGAAAATACCTGTGAAAATTCAGATATACTCACCGGTTTTCCTCTGGTTTCCTCCATCAGCCACAGCCTGGTACCTGTCTTAACTGGGTTGTTATTCTTCCATCTTCCAGGTTAAAGCTCTCTGACTGGAGATGGCAGTGCTGGCCAACCCAGTTGTCTCTCCTCAGTGATGGGAGCATCCAGCCCACCCTGCGAACTCCCACCATATGCGCCCTCAAAAAGGAAGATGGCCCTCGCTCAGCAGCCATGTTTGCTGGCCCTTCTCTCTGCTTTCCCCTTTTGTTTGGGGCTGCTGTTCTTCACTGAAACAAAACAAAACAAAAACAGCCCCATGGTGTATTTAGCCCAGCCCAAAACAGCTCATGGGATGAGGGCTGGGGGAGAAGAGAAGCGAGAGCAGGAGGGGGATGTTTGGAGCTGTCATGGCCGCCAGGGCCTGCTGGGGCACAGTACCACCAGCCCGGGCTGCCTCAGGGCCTACTTCCCCCAAAACATGTGAAAACGACCTAAAAAACACCTGCCCCCAGGCTCCTCACTGCACTTGGGCAGGTATAGTCTGTGCCCCAGCCTAGCAGTATTAGCCACTGAAAAATATAAAACAAATCAATTTTTTTTCCTCAGAAGCCCTGAGGTCTTAGGGAGGTGGCTCTGGCGATGGCCCCATGTTTCCAGCACCTTTTTCCCCTTGTTTTCCAGCCAGCTGAATAACAATAAACAGTGTCAGTTTGATATGATGTATTTATATTTACATGGTACATTTTAAAGCAATAACTACACTGATCATACATATTAGAAACAATAAAAAAAGAAGTTAAGAACTAAAATGTACATCATACACTTGTATATATATTTTTTTTTTTTACACAGAGGTAAAAAGGCTTATAAAAATCAATACAACAGGGTTTTAACTTTTAGTATATAGATACAATAATGATGAGGCTTCAGGCACTTTAATTTGTTAACGTGAGCGATAGCTTGGAAAACAAACAAAAAAACCCTTTCCACGACAGAAAAAAAAAATTTGGTTAATGTTTTGTTACCACAGATACAAAAATAAAATCTGAATAATTTCTCTCAAATGATTGATGTCAGTATTGCAAAGCTGACCAGGAGAACGCTACACACTGTTCAGCAGCAGTGTGGAAATAAAGGAGAAATATTTACAAAAAAACACCCATTTCTATCATTGTGCCCTTACACCACTGCCTTCACGAACCAAATAACACACGCAGCAAAATCTACAAGTATTACAAAAACCCAAGAGGAGGAGGAGGAGGAAGGAAAGAAGAAAAAAATTTAAAAGGAGGGATTTTTTTAAAAAAACCTTTTACTTCTAGACATACAGAAAGGCTTGGAGTATGTCTACTTAAATAAATAGGGGCACTTCAAGATCAGACAAAAAGCTGTAAGATCTTTTTGTAGTGTTGTGCTTTATAGAGAGAAGATCTTACAGATGTTTGCTTACATGAAACAACTTTGAGAACAGAAATAAAATAAAAAGGTTGTTCCATTAATTTATTTTTTTTTTCGAGGCTGGCTTGATGTTTACTAGACACCATTGAGAGATTTGTCAATTGCTATTAGGCACAAAATATTTGTATTTCATTCAGCAAACCCAGACACATCACCCAGAGTGTAACACTCCATCCCTTTTCCACTATCATTCATTTTTTTTCCCAACTGAAAAAATCCCCAGCAACTGCTACAAATTAAGCCTACCAAACTCTATAGTATATGAGCACATTGCATACTTAACTCATGGTTGACTAAAAAAGCTGTGATTAACTCTCAGAGGAACCGTTGGGATGTTCCACCAAGAAAGAATGGCAAGCGTTCCTTTGACATTTATTTGGCAAATTAATTAATAATAAAAAAAATTCCTCTCTTTTAAGACTGATGTCAATGTGCAATAGAGGGAGGGAAAGGACATGCGCCCACTGGCAATTTACTGCAGAAAGAAATTATGGCAGGAACAGCAGTGCCAGCTTTGACAAGCCAATCCCTAGCTGCCTCAAAAGTATTCAGATTGTACTATGCTAGTTAGAGCTCACTGCGCTAAATTTTTTTTTTTTTAATAAAAATTATTTGGCTATTCCTTGTAATATATTAGAAAAATACTCTTTTTCCAAGCTAATTACAAGCCTTGTACACAAGACAACATGACATTTAAAAAAAATTAAAAAAAAATTAAAGTAATCTTATCCTGCTGTATGCACCTTATGCATCCACTCGATAAATCTGGGTGGTGAACTGGGGAGGGGAAAGCCAGGGAGATGCTTCAGTCTGGCTTCTGCAAAGACTCACATGCTTAATCCTACACACAGACTCACAGAAATGCCAGTTGCACACGCGGTACGTTGAGATGTGTAAGCATCTGGAGGATTGGGACCGCAGGTCAGGAAATGGAAGTGGTGGTTAACATCCTGGCTTTTGGTTTTAAATACCTGTTTAGATTGCTAAATGTAGTTTCTACTGTGGACACGTATGTTCTCATGCTCATGTATTATACAGAAAACAAACAAACAAATACAATTTTCCATATAATCCACCACTTAATGCAGCATTTCCCCAGAATTGCCATAATAGTGCTTTCAACTTTGCATTGTTAGTAATTCTTTGCATAACAACAGTTTTCCCCATCTGGAACCTTAGTGTTTTATTCACAGATCATTACATGGCTGGCTAATGAAGAAGTTCCCTTTCTTTTGGGCAGAACTCTGAAAACACAGTTTTGTTTTTCCAATGCTATTTAGAGAAAAAAGAAAACCCTAAAATTTAAGTTTCCCTTTCAAGTAGTGGTCTGAAATGATTACAGGTAAGGAGAACTACCAGATTCTCAATGGTTATGTGACTATGGTAACTGAGCTTTGCTTTCTGTTCACAGAGCTTTACGAACAGAGAAATAATTTAAGATGTTTGCTGAAGGAAATGACGATGGACTCTAGAAGAGAAACTGCAGCTCAGATGGCTATTTTGGCTTTGGAAAACAGAACAAAAAACCCAAAGAAAACCAGTGACAGAAATACTGTGTTGTGGTACAAGTTTGTTACTAGCACACCTTCTATACACACACAATAACTTGACGGCAAGTTAAAATATCTTCCAAGTGAGATTTCATTCACTACACCACCCCGTTTCTAGAAATGCCAAAGCTTGCAAACACGCTGGTGGTACCGCGCAAGCAGAGGCAAGATGGACACAACCTGGAGATGTTCTACAATCCACCACCATTTAAAGCAGTTCTTTTCTCAAACTCATTTTAACTGAAAAAACCAAAAAAATATAAACATGTACAAGACAGTCTGTTTTGATTACAGATTAATAATACAAAAGTCTATGCTGTAGGTTAGTTAGTTAGAACACTTGATGAGCAAATCAATGCAGTATGAGCCCCAGACAACTGAATGTGAAGTGATCCGAACTGGTGGTTTCTGGATGCTGTTGGGCACAGTGGCTGCATCAACATGAGTGATCTCAATGCTCCAAAACCAACGTGTTCCTTAAACTACAGGAAAAATGTAACATTTCGAAAGCATCTGTAGTCATCCAGCAGCTTTGTGTTTTCCACCACAGCACCTGCACATGACCCCACAGTGGTAACAAGCCCGAAGCGGCAAGTAACAGCACATACATGGAGCAATGAAAGACAAGGCGATAAGGGCCATCCACCGGAGGCAAAACATTTCATCACTGGTGTCACACGAGCAAGGATCTGTATAGTCTCCTTCTGGATCAGACATACAGTGATAGAGCATAGTGTCTGCGCACCACATACAGCTCACTCGATGGATGCAAGTCTTGACACGGTCTGGAGCATCCTGGCATTGACCCCGTTTGTTCTCCTCGTGGTTGAACATGTCCCTGCAGTACACACACCGCGACCTCTCACCATCTTCCTTCCTCCTGGGCTTGAATTTGACAGGTTGAGTCTTTATCACAGCACCCTTGGTATCTTCACCCAGGTCAAAGTCCGAGTTGTCTACGTAAGGATAAGTGTATTCGTGTTTTGAGGCTTCACTTTTGGCAAAACGTACGTAGGAGTCCATGTCATCAGGATCAAAGTTCTTTCCTCGTGCTGGGGCATGGCGATAGTCCTCATAGCCAGTCATCCAAATCTTTTCCCGAGGATTGATGCGCACTATCTCCTCATCATCATCTGGAAAGTTGACGTGCCGGTAGGATCGCGGTACTGACTGTGAAAGTAGGGATGGAGGATGAAGAGGGAGAAAAGATAAATAAGTTCACTTTGCTATCGGCACCCACTGTCTCCTTGCGTAGTGAAAAGCCAGTATCTTAACAATTTTGTCTTTCTTTGTACGCCCTCTACCATGACCCATCACAGAGTACCAGCCTTTGGCTCAGGAATGAGTACAACTGTCACAGACCTAGGGTGGTCTGTGTGCACATGGTACAATGTAACATATTAAATAAGTCTAAACCTCCTTACTTTTTTTAATAATTGGAAGCCATTTAACGCTAACTAAGAAGGAAATGGGGAGAAAGGAAGGGAGGTCTTTCAGGGATATGTGGGGGAAACCCAATCACTGGTCTTAGCTATGGCAGAGACAGCCCTTCATGTGGCAACACTGGGCAGAAACCTTACTTGTTCTAGATGGTAGTGGTCAGAGCTGTAATGGTCGTGAAGGTGTCCACGAGTGCAAATTCTTCGATGTTCGCAGGATGCAGGAGAAGCCAGAGTTCTCACAGGCTGTTCCCTTTTTTGAGAGGAGTTAGAGGAGCTATCTGTAGCATTCTGTTTTAAATGGAAAGTGGGGGGAAAACTATCATACATTCAGCTGTTACTGCATGTGGTATTAAAAGAGATGTTTTGTCACTCACTGACTTCGTGCACACCTGCAGTACTGGCAGCACCTTAATAAAAGTTTCATATAAAATACTTGAAAGAGGCAGGTCTGTTGCCAAGCCATAAAAGCTGTCGCCACACACATGGAAAAATAATATGGCATAGCCTACCCATGACACATTCACCAACACCACTTGTATTCACATGTTATTTGCTATACTGGGCACTGAGGGATGATGAGCACTCACACTAGAAGCTACCTCTGAAGAGTAAAAGTTAAACTCTGTCGAATGATGCAATCGTGTAAGTCCTGTGGGTGGACTCAGAGCATCTGTGTGCCCAGGCTGTGCCCTATTAGTTACCCAGGCTACAAAAATACTGGCAATTTTGTTAACCTGCAGCTTTCCCATTAAGCCAAAAACTCCTTTACATGTTCTCCCCCAAATACTCACTGAGTTCCAGTTCATCCCTGGTTACTTGAATAACCACTTTCCTTTAAAAACACCAGGGTTTTTTTTCCCCCATTTTGTCACTGATCTCTAACCTGCAATGAATGTTACTTGTGTTTTTATCCATTCCTGGCTCATGGTGAGCATTTTCTTTAGACTAATTAGTTACATCATTACATAACAATGATCAAGAAAGGGTGAAATATCATGGAATAACATGCTGTTGCCAATAGCCGCAGCTTCTTAATATATGTCCTCCTCCTGGAGAAATATACCACTGGGTACCACATAACTGGGTACCACTCTTAGGCAGCCTCTCTCCATAGTCCTTCCTTGGTTAAAATAGTTTCCATAAAATATCTAGACATCCAGGATTTTGCCCATTAATTCTTCTCATAGGTTGGCTGGGCTTTTTCATATTACTATGATTATCAGAAGACAGCTGTTAAATGCACTAAAACATCAGGAGCAGGTAAAAGAGCCTCCACGCACAACAATCAGAAGTGCTGCAACATTGCATGTGCCTAAAATACTGGTGCTTTGAAGAAAAATCTCCATCTTCCCCCAACTAAGAAGCCTTGCTGCAGCTATGAGTCCAAGGGAAGGTTTCCATTTGCCACAACAGTTAGCTTGAGACACAACCTCAAGAGAGGCGAAAAGCTGTATCAGTAGTGGGGGAAGACTGGTTTTACCTGAAAAACCTTCTCTCCTTGTCAAGAATGCACTCTCTAAATATTATTTTCCAATGAATTGCACTAGACATGTCTCGTACTCCAAGAACACAAGAACACTCATGTGGATATTTGTTTATTCTGAAAACTATGCTCAGCAAAACTCTGTCCAAAGGGGAGCACACCTTAAAGCTTTACCACACAAAATAGATGTCAATCGTCTTTAACCTGTATAGCACTTAAAAGCACTGAATTACCAACTTGCTTTGTTGAAAGCAAACACACAGATCTGTTTGCAGTGTAATGTAAAGCCAGGCTGGGTTATCTGAGAGGTACCACAACCAGGATGAGTTTTGAATGGCTGACCCACCCATTAGGAATAGACTTTTAAAGCATGTGTTTTAGTTGTTTGGGGTTTGGGTTTTTTTTTTTTTAAAACAAGAAGCAGAACAACTCTTAAGATAGTTAACACCTCTAAAAATATAATTGCACTGATACTCAGCAGGCTCTTTTTAAAAAAGTGATTTCAGCAGCCCAGTCTTCATAATTTATTAGACACATGCACTTCAAATCTGGGGTTTAAACCCTTCAAGGCTAATTCTTGTGCCTATAACTTTAGGTCCTGCACTATCTAGCACATTTTGGGGACATTTCAAAAGAAAATGAGCAGCTTCTACAAGCAAATACTTCATAACAACATTAAGCTTCCAAGCTATTTGGAAGCCCTGAGAGTGAGGATTTAGTCACAACGGCCACCACACGGGAGTACCTTTCTGCAGTGCTGTATGTGGTGCAGACACAGATGCCGAGTTGTAATTTAATCTTTTCACAACAACAGAAAGGCATACACCCTGTAGCCCAGGCAGCCCCGTCAGCCCCAGCCTGCAGCATGCTTTCAAAGTTAAACTTTGACTGGCATGAACCAAAAAGGAGGCAGGGCCATAACATGGCGAGCCAGCAGGACCCTTCACCTTCAGCGGAACCATGGCTGAGCCCTGTGGGACAAGCCTTTCATGGACATGCTCTGAAAACATCGTGGGTGCTCATGGTCAGAATAACCAAGCCTGAGAAAATTACCCAACTGGAGGAGGTTGCACATGCCAGCCTGCAACCCCCTTGCCCTCTGCAATGAAAAGAAAAATCCCAATCTGGATATAACTGCCCCAGATAATCTCAGCAGGCCAGCTGGGAGCTATAACCAGCCCTCCAAGCATCGTCCGATTTGCTGCCTCTCAGGGAAGGCAGCGTTTCTACAACAGGCAATTGGAAAAGAGGCTGTAGCGATTTTTATCTTGCCCGATTCTTATCTACCCTTGCTTTTCTCCACACCTTCTTCTCCTTCAGACCCAGCAGGGCAACCGAACCTCTCCTCCACACGTGTTGACATGGCTACAAAACCTGTTTGCAGCATACCACAGAGACTGTGGCTCTGGCCTCCACTTCTACCTTATTAAAAATTGGTGCATTTCCATGTTCAATGTCCTCAGATTAGAGGGGCAGTTTGCCAACACAAACACTTACTCCAAGCACCCAGAAAGGGAGAAAGCAAGCTATCTGAGACTAGGTCTCTGCTCACTCGTCCATAAAGAAGTTCACCTTGCCTTCTGGTTGGTGACGCTAAAAACAACTGGTTGACAAATGTAGTGTCTGCAGGGTTACCTTGCTGGCCATTGGCTAAGCACTGTTACTTTCCAACAAGGTTGGAGCCACCGAGGCTTCAAACTTCTGTATGAAAAGAGAGAAGGCTCTCAGCATACAAGAATGAATGGTTTGAAGACTGAGAAAAAAAAAAAGCAGCAGGTAGAAAATACCTCCCTCTCAAGCCAGAAGGTCACCAGTGAGCCCACAGGCTCCTCACCTGCACTGGTGAGCATACTCATCAATGACCTGAAGAGAGAGGTGAACAACAAGATGCCACATTTTTCTGATGAAAAGCAAGTTATTCAAGGGAGTCAAAATGAAAGTTGACCCTGAACGTTTGCTTAAAAAGCAGAGAAACGGGATGCTTATAAATAAATAAATATATAAATAAATAAAACGCACAGTGACGGAAACACCTTGATATCACAAGTACAATGATGCACTCTGAGCCAGCTATTACTGCTCAGGAAAGAGGACTCGGGATTAAAACAGACAGCCCTGTGACAGTGTCATCTTGGTGCCTCAGCAACAAATATATATAAAAAAACAAAGCAGCAGTGACAAAGATGGTCATTAAGGCACTGCATGTATCTACTGTGCTTCCCAGTCTGCCTCCGGTTCTGGCCCTTCCTCTATCCTGTGTCAATAAGGGTATTTCCGCCATGGCAAGCTCACAGGGCCATGGTCAGGGCAACTGAGGACACGGGACAGCTCCTCAACAATAGCTATCTAAATAGAATTATAGAATTCCTTAGGTTGGAAAGAACTTTTAAGATCATCCAGCCCAATCATAACCCTACTCTACCAAGTCTGCTGCTAAACCATATCCTTAAGCACCACACCTAGACAGCTTTTAAACACATCCAGGGGGAAATACCTGGGTCTCTCCAGCCTGGAAAAGTGATGATGGAAGGGACTACAAAAATGGGAAGAGAAGCCTACTGAATCATGAGTGCCATGGGAACATGAGTAGGAAAAGATTATTCTCCTGGTATCCTTCAGAAGAGAGATTGTGAGGCACTCACCGGAACAGGCTGAGGTAAGGTTCAAACAGGAGGAGGTACTTCTGAGACAGCCCACAGTTAAAACATGGTTCAAGAAGCCATACAGAAACCCTCAGAAGAAAATAAGCAACTGAGGATCAAAGGCATGATGTTGCTCAGGCCTTCAAAAGCATACTGTTCTCTCAGTACCACTCTGCTAGGACTGAACCTGGACTTGGTGACTAGTGAAAATCAGGCACATTCTCAAAGAAAAAGGCATTCTCATGTTCAGACAGGTGCCACTATGAACAAATGATGGCAAGACTTTGTCAGTGATGGGAGCAGGGAACAATTTCCATCCCCCATAACAAGACTGGGTCTTAGCTGAGATTTTCTACCACCAGTACAGCAGCAAAAATTTGGGGGAGGATGGCAGAGGAGGGAGACATGAGAGGTTTGTTGCAGGTCATCCAAGCACAACACACTTGTCTACAGGAATACATCTAGGAAGTACTAGGTCTCCAGAGCCAGGCTACTTCACTGATAGAAAAACATGTCCCAAACCATAAAGCTACTAGTCTGTCAGAGAAACACTGTCTTCCTCTAAAGCCTGTTGAAACCAATCCCGCTCCAGTATTTGTTTTTGAGGGGGAACTATTGAAAACATGCCCAGAAGCCACATAAGAGAAATGAACTCAAAACTAAAGTTGTTGAACGGGGAGTCCAGCAAGAAACTGTTTCAACACGCCCTCAAATGCTCAATTAGAGAAGTTTGTGTTGCACATATTAGAGCTTTGCGATTGCTATGGCGGTTGCGAAGTCTTGTGGTTTCACTACTCGGATAACAAAATCATTAATCACGACCATAATAGTAATTTTATGAAACTCATGCAACGCATTTCCTTTTGCAAGTGAGCTGCACATATCTGAGCAAGCTCACGTACAGCATGTTTGATGTGGCTGCTTTGAGAAACAACACTGGACTTCTACATGCAAATGACTGCACTGTGATCATTAAAAAAAAAAAAAAGTGTCCCTGTTCTCCCCTCGAACTTCCAGAAGTGACTCATTAAATTAAAACCCACTAGTCATTAGTAAAGAAGATTATGTTAATCATTTACTGCAGTTTACTTCTCATTGAAATGGATTTGTTACACAAGAACGGCCGGCTAATTAGTTGCCTAAGTAATATTCTGAGATGAGCATCTATCATAAACACCGATGAGAAAAAGAAGCCTGCTCCTGCTCCGGAACTGGACTGACCACCTTGCCTCTAATGGCTTTACAGAATAGCTGCGCTGCCTGTGATGCAACATCCAAAGGTGACTACAAAAAAGAAGAAAGATTTGTCTCAAAATTATGAAGCGATGCAACCTGTGGCAGCTTGACAGAAATCAGTTGCCGCAGGGAAGTTATGGAGCTCTGACACTTGTAACTTCCAGAAGTGCTCTCAGCCAGCTAAAGCATTTGCAAGTTTGCTGTCAAAAATAATCGTGGGTCAAGCAAGACAAGGTGGGTTTTTCTCCCTCTACAATTTTAATGGTTACATGGGGTGGAGAGGACAAGGGGGAACAGAAATATGATGCTGAACAAGTAGTGTCCAAGGAGCAAGTACGGATCCTTAAGGAATGAAAAACCTGTGCCAGCCTGATGTTTGCAAAGCACAAGCCCTCTGCAAGCTGTCCTGCTCTCTACTGCCATTCTCCCACTGCTGTGCAAAGCCCACTCACTGCATCACCCATATCTGAGGGGGACTGTCCACATACAGCATGGAAAACTTGGTGGGAGCTCAAGGTCTCATTTTTACAAAGACAGCCATCTGCCAAACCTCCTCGCAGTGGCTCCTGTGTTCACTTTGGGAAGCCTGGACATACTCAAGAGGAGAACATCATCATCTGAAAAGACATCCCCACTGTCACTAGGACAAGAAACCCAGCTCCCTCACCAATTCACGGCTTGAGGATGAGCCTGGATAAACGACAGCCAGCAAGCTGCAACCTCCCTGCAGCTATAGCCCAACCACCTCCAGCTGAGACCTGCAGGATGAGCTCTTTGCAGGCAGCCACAGCCCTTTGCTAGTGTGCTCTGCCCAGGTGCAATCCCTTGAGAGCCCCTGCACAGGCCAGCTCTTCTTTGCTTGGTCCTTTTCATTTGCTGGAATAAGGGAAAACACAGCTGTGCTATCAATATGGAAAGGAAAACTGATAAAGTTGGTGAAACAGTACAGCAAGCGAGCAGCACTGAGCTAAGCGCCAATCTGAAGTTTATCTGCAGACCCTCTGCTGTTTAGGAACTTTGCAAAGAGGAAGTCTGAGAGTTATTTCGGACGTGTGGCAAAGAAACTTCCACCTTTCCAAAGAAATTAAGATAAAATACAGTCTCCCAGAACTCCCTCAGCTTAATCTTGCCAGAACAAGTCTTTCCTTTCCCCTCCAGTTTTCTTTTTTTAAAAGCCTAAAAAGATGCAGCGCTTTTGAATTTCACAGAGGGGAACAGCTAAAAATCCTAATTTTCATCTCAAAACACCTTTTTCTCTCTACTCAAGAAAATTAGAAAAGGAAATGGTTTACATTTTCCATCCACCTCTAAGTGTGCCCTGTATAAGGTCCACTTCAAAGAGGGCTTAGCTTATCTAAGTATGAAGAAAAAGGTTCAGTGTGAAAAATCTTTTAAGATTTGAGATTCCCATCTCCTGAGCACAAGATTTTAATTGTCACGGCAAGATAAAACCATGGAAGAAAATGCTTTTGTCAAATTTGTTTGTTTCCTATCACTGAAGGCAAGCGGGAATTGCATTGAAGAAAATCGCTTCCCTACATTTTTGAAACATTTTGACACTCTTATTCACTGAGAACCGCTGGAGCTGAATCTAGCTCTGTTCCCTAGCAGAGAGTCTGAAGGAAAAGCTTCACGTTGGATTGTACTCCAGGGCTGTTCAAAGACAAATGGGCTGTACGTAACCATTACGACAAGCACGGATTCAGATTTTTCTAAAACCAGAACAGGACTATCATTTCTCCAATGTTTGGACTGTTTCCTAGTCAGCACTTACACAAACACTAATATAAAGTGCAGAAAGCTAGCTAGTTTTACTGCTACCTTTTTTATTTTTAAGTTCTGTGGTTATAGCTTTCAGTGCCAGGAAGATGCTGGTGGCTGTGCTACTGTCTCAAGTCAGCAAAACCTAAGGAACGTTTACAAGGATTCGGTGCACAAGATCATCTCCATTAAGCTAATGCTAAACCCAGTTCTGGCACCATAGGTCAGTTCTGCATGGACCACAGATGTGGCTTAATGGCTCACTTTGAGGAGTAAAAAGAATATATGAGAATCAGACAGAGTGAAATGACATGGTGAACACTCAGATGTGCTAAGGGGGAAACCTCAGTGAGATTTTCCTGTTCCACTACTTGCTATGGATACAAGGTGTCGGACAAAAGCAGGCATTTGAACAGATACAAAGAGAAATGCCTGCAGAAGCCAGAGGAGGACTGTGGTAAGACTCCATTTTGCTCACACTCCATCCAGGACGGAAGCTATGAGAGGGTCTACACAACATTTCCTTCCCATATGATACCCCTTTCCTTGCCCTAACTGCCCCACTGGGTTAGAGTACTGCTTCAACAGAAGGAAAAGTCTGCACCAGGTACTTGTGAGGGAGAACCAGAATGTTCTAAGGGGAAAAAAAACCCCAAACCACAAGCCCCAGCTACCAGGGCTGCTCCCCAAGCAGCAGAGCAATCCCACGGTACAGTGGTGACAGCAGGAGGCTCTGCCTACCCAGAAGGCACCCAGGTCCTCATCAGTCTGGAGAGCCTTTCCTTACTGGGACTCCTACATTTCCTCCTCCATTCCTGTAACTCCTCCTTGCTGTGGCTTGATTGGATTTCTCCACGCTGAAATGAGCTACATTGCTTCAGAGGGATCTTCTTAGGTAAACCTGGAAACTGTTTAAACCAAACCAGCCAGAGGGACTCAGATGAAAAGTAAAATCACTGAAAAGAGTTGGTTTGGTTCTAACTCAAACCAGGACACCAACCAACCAATCAACTGCTTAAAACCATCATGGACAGAAGGCGGCTTTTCCTTTTTGCATAAAGGTCTCCATTAATCTGCTTCTGTCTTGGAGATGACATCTTGGTGTGGACTACAGCATAGTTGAGATGATCAGCTGCCCAATATTTGTGTTTGTACAGCTCCGTGAAGATTAGCAAAGCCTTCCTCCTCTAATAAGTAATATTAGCCATGTTACTACAGCTGTCCTCTGCTAAGGCCATGAGAAATGGCCACAGAGGTCTGTACTGCCATGGCATGGGGTGACGGTCCCTTGTGTCTCCCTTCCACCAGTCCCATCACCTGCTCTGTGCACATGTTTGGGTGGAGAATCACAGAAATTCAGCCCAAAATCATTTTTGTATCAGCTCCCTGACCCCAGCTGACCACCCATAGAGGTTTGTGCCCCAGTGGCATGGGAGGGTCTCCAACCAAAGCAGGAGGCAGAGACAGGAGAGGGTCTGGAGAGGGCGGTAGGTGCTAGCTCCTCTTCAAAGTCTTCCACCTTTGCCCTGCTTACCATCAGCATAGCTGCCATTAATTTGGAAAGTGCTAGCTCCTACAGGGAACTTCGCACATTCAACTCTGCCAAAAAGCATTCCTTTTGGAAAAAGCTTTTCCTTTCCAGGTAGGGATGCTAGGAAATAAAGCAGTGAAGCTCAGCCTGGGGGTGTTAGACACTGGATGTGCACAGGGGACGACGGCAAGAGCAGCCAGGCACAGATGGGTCCACATAACTCACCGCTGAACCTCAGCTCTTCTACACAAACTTCCAAGGGAGAGTGAGGAAGAAAGTAAGACTGGGGGGGAATACGTGCTAATAAAAATTAGATTACCTCAGCAGAAGGAATCCGTGCACCTAATTCATCATTAATATCTGTTCTATGTACAAATTCAACACTTCAACCTCTAAATTCAGCAGCATGCCGCTCCTGTGTAATACACCAGATTACAAATGGAGGGGAAAAAACCCTGTTGCATGCAAACTTCCCACAGCAGACTGAGAGGATATTTGAAGAAGTCAGTTAGGGGTCATTTATTCACACAGTTATGAGCATCCACATTATTATAGCTGGAATTCATTGCTGAAATAGAATCCAACAGCTGATGCAAACTTTTAAAATATCCTCTTCACATGCACTGCAAATCTGCCAGGCTCCACTTAAAAATGCAGTGGTACTTATTTACTTCTGCCTTTCCAGACAGGACCGGAGACAGATGAACTGCTTCCTATAGTCACTTCTGATTTAATTTTCATTAAATATTTATGAGATAACAGGCAAGCAGACCCTTGGCAAAACACTTTAGGCAGGTGAGGGAAGGACACAGGGATGTTTAGATGCAGTTGCTATAATGCGCTTCTGTACTGGGCAGAGGTTCATTCTGAGCTCCCCGGACACTTGTGTTCTCTTGTTCGCCCTCAGTTACTACCAAGCACCTGCCTGGGGATGGAGAGAACACCACCCTGCAGGATTTTGTCAGTCAGAAGGTTGTTTGCATTTTTTTCTTCAAAGAGGTGAAAGGAGGAGCATACTGCTTTAAAGGAAAATCATTCTTGAGGCCTCATGTAAAAGCAGGTTTCATTGTTTAGCTCTACCAAACTCCTCCTCTTCCTTTCCAAACCCCACACACCCAAATAAAAATGCAGAGGATTTTTGAGAAGATGCAACCAAATTATGGTTAGACTAACAAAACTTGGGTGTGCACGCCAAGTGGTCTGAACTCTTTGTGGTTTAGTTTTTTTTCTTTTCCTTTCTACCTGTCACATGAGACAACAGATTCAAACCAGATTTGCCAGTGTTTAAACAGCATTTGGAAATTACAGGCTCCCTCTGGAAGAGCAGGGCAACATAGTCATTTGCCCTGCGGTTCCAACTCAGCCCCCTTCTTATCACCGCCAAGACGGATGCTCCAGCTCGGCACCAGGAGCCGAATGCTTTCTCCTCTCTAAATTACGCAGAGAGGCTGGGATGCCAGGGCTGAGCAAGGCTTTGTCTGCTCGCTCCAGACCCACACGCATCCCTCCAGCTCCACCAGCATCACTGGGTTATGTGCCAGGCAGAGATTCCCTAATCCTTTCTGCTGCGGTGTGGGAAATTGTTAGTCAGTGCTCTGCTCCCTGGCCAAGGCTGCCTCTTTCCAACTGTGTTTACAGTCTGCGTGGGGTCAGCTCTGCCTGTCACCTTCAGAGGCAGTGCCTGGGACCAGGTGAGACACCCCAAATCCAGACAGCATCCCCGGTGCCTCCTCCAGCGAGCGCCTTTGGACAAAGTGTTTTGCTCAAACGCAGCAGTCAGGGAGATTGTAGCTTACAAATATAGTTGCCTGCTGAAAGCGAATTCCTCAGGTTGCATAACAAAACCATGGAAAAGGCCATTTTTTGTGTTTGTGAAAATTTCAAGCACCCCGCGGCTGAAAAAAAGGACTAAATGCTTCAAAGGCCAACCGCATAGCCCAGATTAAAGAAGGAATCTAATGGAAAACTAGTAATATCAACTATGCACTTTCAAGGAAAACGCACAGCATTTAGCCATAACACACTCCCACTGACACCACCTCAGCTACCCTGTCTCCTCGTCCCAATCAAGGAATGAATTTTGCAGCAGCAACACAAAGGAGGAAAAGGTGAGCTGTACTTGCACACGCTCCTCCTGGCTGAGGGCAAGGGATCAGAGCTAGGCAAGGGAAACGGTGGCTGCTTTTGGGGAGGAAAAGCAAACCCCACCTTCAGCGAGGGGTCCCAGGGATGGCTTTATCAGCAGCCAGCAATTTGGGTTCCACCTCTGAATGCTCAGCCCCCCGAATCCCCCCCTTTACCTGAGCTGTTGCCTGCGGGGCCATGAGCCAAGTCCATCTAGTAAGCCGATCCAGGTTAAAAAAAAATGTGGAAAAAAAATAAAATATCTTTCCCCTCCATTTTACTGTATATTAAGAAAGGGCAATTTCATCTCAGCAATGTTTTGTTTCGGACACATTTGTGCCTTAAGTACACAAATGCACTAAAGCATTCAGCTCCAGATGAATTAAAAGGGAACACACTCATAAACAGCTTCACACTAACTCATCACACAGTTTAAGTACATTACCATACAGCCAAATTATTTTTTTCAGAAGACAAACATGCAGCTAGCTGATTGCAAGTGTGAAATGGTGCTACAATAAACTCGGATCATTAATTCATCAGCTGGGAACAGCAGCTAGGGAGGCACCACTCCGTTCACCTTTGGACAAGGAATCCTACAGGCACATTTGATGGTGACCCTTCTTATCCCGAAGCCTCAGGTGATTGTGTATTACAAGAAAACTGGCTTTTAGTAATATGAAGATTACTTAAATGGATGTAAATCTGGTTATACATAACAAAACAATTAAATAGAGTATAAAATCAAAAGAGCTGGCACACTACAATATGCCACCATATCACCACTTGAGCATGAAAAAACAGGTGTTAAAAAGGGGAAAAAAATAAATAAAAACAAAACAAAACAAAACAAAAAAACCCTGACAAAACTCTCCTTTGAACTGCTGGAGCAAACCTGAATAAAACTCAATACTTAAAACTGGTGCAAAAGTTACAACACTTAAAAGTTCTGGCAAGATACAGCTATAAGGAAACTTCCATCACTGCAGAAGATCAAATTTCAGTTTCCTGCAGGATATATCCCAATCCCAGTGCAGGACCAACTCTGTTTTTATGTGGGAATGGTACAGAGCCAGAAAATACACTACAAAAACGGTCTTGAGAGGAAGAATTGTGACAAGAGAAATTTCTTACCCTCAGCAAAGTAGCTCAACACATCCAAGCAGCTGCTATAATTAGCTACATAAAAATGACACGACAGCGAGAATGGGAATATCTGCTAGCAATACAGGTATTTTCCACTTAATTTGTTACTGAGCAAGAGATGCTTCTCACCTTGTCTCCACACAGACATCCCAGATGCCCCAAGCTCTCAGTAAGCTGGTATTTGCAGCAGAGGACTGCTAACATGAAAAAAACCAACCCCCAATTCTTTTGGGTCTGGTTTTCTGACAGCACTTTTCTGCCACTTTTTCGTGACTGAACTTCTGGCCGTATTCCCATCATCTTCGTGATGGTGTGGCAGCGAGTGCCAGACTCTTGGGAAGCACTGTGGTACTGGTTAGGTGATCCTGTCCTTGTCAGGGACTCAGGAGTTTATGTGTGGTAAAACAGACTGATATGGTTTGGTTTAAAAAAGAGGAAAGAAGAGGTTTTATTGTTTTAAAGCCTTAGACTAAAATATTGCCAAAGCAACTGAAGTTCAGTACATTTGGGAATTGTGTTAAATTGCATATTTCTTACCCCGAGCAAGAAAAGCCTGCTTTTTCCAATGGAGATTGACCCAAAAGCAAAAAAATAGTACGATAAATACAATAAAGCAATACATAAATGGTGCAAGACCTCTGCTTTCCCCTCCTTTCTTTTAAAGAAAGCAAATAAAGCTTCAAATCTACCCCACGGTTCTATCAGTTACACTCAGCTCTTCATTTACGTCTCATGGAGTTGTTATATACTCAAGAATACATAGATTTTATGCTCTGTGTACCTCCACAACACAGCAATTTTCGTACTTCCTTCAGTCCAGACAGGCTGCGAGTAAGCAAGGACAACCTATAGGCTGAAGCAGATCTAGTTTTGAAAGACTTAAAGAGCAGCTGCCACCCAGATGACAGCAGCGATACCTCTGTCCAAGAGACGATCATATTAAATTATCAGTGAGTACAGCTAGCTTGTACTGGTAGAAAGAGTAAGAAAATAAATGAGTTAATTTCCAGCACCACTTAAAAGAAACAGGAGGTCCTGAAGGAAAGGGAGAAACACAACACTGAAAAAAAACTTGACAGCCAGAGAAAAACTTTCCACTTGACTTTCCCTACTGAAAAATCTCTTTGAGCACTGTTATCCATTCCCACTGGGTGACATGAATTTGTTGTGGGCAAAGCTAATCTGAAGAAAGGCAGGGGGAAAAAAAAAGAATAAAAAGAAGCTAGCCTTAAAATAGCTGCATATTCAAGACCTTCTCACTATTTGAGGGGCATCTCTTCTGCCTCCTGACCTCTGGCATAAAAGCAGGAAGAATTCCACTGAGAAGCTGATACACCCTGGTATTAATGGGAGGAAGAAAAAAAACCATTTAAACGACAGATAAACGAATGACTTCAGACTCTGGGACTACCTCAGCAGTCAGTCTGCTGGAACAAATCAAAGCAGATTTTGCAGTGCTGAAGTGCAATGAGCAAAAGCCACGCTCAGATACAATGAGCCATTGC
Organism: Coracias cyanogaster; assembly: GCA_033124195.1. Taxonomy (NCBI): domain Eukaryota; kingdom Metazoa; phylum Chordata; class Aves; order Coraciiformes; family Coraciidae; genus Coracias; species Coracias cyanogaster. The sequence goes on from JAVSBS010001468.1 coordinate 65,490, forward strand.
CAAGTTGGTGTTGCGCTGACTGTTCAAGTACGACAGGGATGCCCAGAGCACTCTGTATAACTTGAGAGACCCAGCTATAAAAAAAGATGAATAAATCTTAGTCCAGTTCATTAGTTCATTGCTCAAAGCCAGGAAAGACTTTCTTGGTTTTCTCCTGAGGAAGGAATTTGAGCCTGCTGGTTTCTGCATGTGAATTTCTCTCTTCTTGGCAAGTACTTTTTTTTCTTCTAAAATCTGAATTAGCATAGCTGTGGTTTACAATGCAAGCCCAAAATCCAGACATCAGAGGATGTGGCTAGCAGCAATAAACCCTTTGGCTGTACGTGCACAGCACAGCCGGCTGCTGAGCAGGAAGAATAACATAGGTAAGGCCATTGAGTCCTATCGCTGTGACGATGCCCTAATCGCTTTGCTCAGCCTCACTGAGCAAACAAGGTGGATTTGCTCATGGTGACAACCTAAGCACCGCACCCCACCACCCCCGTACTGACCTCTGCTCCTCCAAAAGGCATTTTTTCCTTTTACTTTATCTTAGCCTTAAGAAAAAGGAAACTGCAGGCTCTTGCTGCTCCTTGATCCCTAAGCACAACTTGTGAAAGAAATAAATCTTGCAATTTGGTGCTTCTCTACTCTCAGCCACAAAGTTTTCCATGAAGGAGTGGAATGAGAGGTGCTCCAGCATCACACAGTACTTACATATGTATTCCAAAGGAACTGGACTGGGTTTCTACACGTCTACTTTAAAGAGCTACAGTGGTTCTTTAAAAGAACCATCTGAATGTGAAACGACCAAGCCAGCAAGAAAAATTAGATTTAGTGTTTATCTAACTAACATAAATCTTATAAATTTTAATAGTGAGGCTGTAACACGCTTGAGGCCCACATGGGAGATGAAAGTAGGGAAAAGGTTTCATGGAAAGACAGCAAGGAGAAATCTGGTTTTTTAATTAGGAAACCAGAAGAGATGCAAGGAGGACTGTAACGTTAACATCTGCCACAATCTGCACCGCTACAGCAGAGAATGGGTAATTGTGTCTGTCTCTTAAGTGACTGTCAGCAGCATCCAAGACACATGACAAACCTCCTAACTCAAACGTCCCCAAGAACAGGAGTACATGTTCATGCTGAGTAAAAGGCATGAGGGGCCCAGGAATGCTCCAAACACACAACTCTGTGGAGAAAACATGAGTCTGAAGACTTCTTCTGGAAGCCCAGTGTGAATGCCAGCACAGAGAAGAAAAGTGACGGCAGGAAGATCGTCCATGTCACCTTAGTGAAGCAGGAGAGTATTTTCCCTGTCTTGTTGTTGAGGAACCAATGCAAAGAAGCTTTTAGCCAGGAGTCTGCAAGAGAAGCAATGGATCAAGTCTACATGTCTTGAAATGCAACCCCATAGCTCAGCCAAGCACCTCTAGGTCACGCCTGTTGCACCTGCAAAATTCTGCAAGTCTCTTTTTGAACAAAAACTAGGATTAAAAAAAAATTGTTATTGATGACATGAAACAGCTATGATTGTAACATGCATATCAAACTTAGTAAGGTTGGGTTTTACTGTCGTCTTCTTCACATTCCTGTTAACCCAGAAGTGGACTGAAGTAATTTTTAGGTTCACTAACCAGAACTGACATGGGAGCTGCTGCTGCTTCTGCCAGTGGGTGTCTTTTCTTTAGCACTAAAGCAGACACAAGGCAGTGGATTTATCTGAAAAATACATGAGCAGCATTTCAGCTGAACCGGTCATGAGGTTTCGGAATGAACACCTCTGCTTTTTCTGATGGGTTCCTAAAAGAGACCATTTCAGTCACTCTGCAGACTCTGGAAGACATTGACCTTTCCTTTCTTGGACTCAATTCACATTTTTCACTTCATGGTCATGGGGGATTACTATCTGCAATTGAAAGTAAAAGTGTAGATTAAGGAAAAAATGTCTGCACTAGAACTCAATTACATGGCAAATTCTGTGGTTGAGGAGCTACAGAGTATATTCAGTCCTTATTAAATGTTATTTCTGAAATGAATGCTAATTGCAGAAGGCTGAAGATGCAGGCTGGATGGATGAAGACAAACAGAACAATCTCAGACCGCTGCAAAGCCAATGTTTCCCCTGACGGAGACAGAACGGATGGCTAGTCTTACTCAGATTGCATCTCTTGAGAGGACGATTTATAATGTACAAGACAGGAGAAATTTATTTGCTAACATATGGAAAACATTTATGGGCTCTACTGAGGATCTGGAATTAAAGAAACACAACTACATATTGTTAAAACTTCTAAATGGAGATTTCATTTAAGAAATAAGCATATTCCCCTCAAGCCAGTGACATTTATTTCCATATACTTCCACTTTCTGCCCTGTTAGGTATGAAATTTCAGAACAGAGGTTTGTATTGATTCGTCTAGTTGCTGTAGGTCTAATTCACAAGAAAACTATCAGATGGCAAAATCCTGTTTTTAAGGATATAACCCATGCTGCAGGAAGATGGATGGGGAGCATGTGCTGTACGGATGGGGCAAGGCAACTTGCCAAGTTATGGTCTTGGCACCGCTCCTTACAGTGATGGGAGCAGGTAACGCTACTGACACCAGCGATACTTCCCAAGCAAAGGCTCAGGTATCCACAGCTACAGATAATTCACCCCCTTAAAAACAGAAACCCTCACCTTCTGGCACAAGAAGATGATCCTCCACTAAGCCACACAAGATCATAGCCTGAGGAAGAGCTCTACCTCTGGGGCAAACCACCTCTTCTCCATATAAACGACTTGCTGGATGCCTGGAAGTGTTGTGCACTGGCTGACGAACAAAACTGATGATGTGCAAGCTGCACGCATGAAACTATGCACAAAGTCATCATACCATGGAGTGGTATGGAAGCTAACAGGATCAAGGACTGTATAAAAGCCCAGTGTCAATCAATATCCAACAGTCATATCAGGGTCAGTGCTTGTATGTAATGAGGGAGGTTGTTTTTAAAGCTGGTGCCATTACACTGGTGCAAACACTGGTGCTGATGTGCAAGGTAAAGCTGGGGTGGCTGTCTGCAAAGCAGTGTAAGAAACCTGAAGTTCTGGACCACTGTGGTTGAATGGATTGAAACATCTTCAAGGAGAGGCAGGACCTTGGGCCAAATATTTGAGGCCGTAGCATAGCAGCGACGCCTGGGATTTTCAGAGACGGGTAAATGACTGATTAAATGACTCAATCATGCAGATGCTTTTGAAAATTCTGCCGCACACAGTTAAGTTTATTCATGCATGTGTGGGAGAGGGGGAGGACTGTGAAGATTTTAATAACTACCTTAGGAAATGAAGAACAAATGTACTTTCTCTTTAAAACAGGAAAAAAACCAAACCAAACAAACCAACCTGAAAAATCATCTGGGGAAAAGAGTTTACAGGAAAGTTGTCAAGAAGCTTTGTGCGCAAGGGTGACCAAATGGACTATGATACACAAGTCAAAAAGAAGTGCAAAGAAAGAATGAAACAGAAGGGTAAAAAAAAACCCAACATATCACAGCCCTATCCATTTCTTTCAGTCTGAAACCCCTCCACGCTTCAGCCTGCTATTTCTGGCTTATGCAGACTTCATACTCCACCATCACCTACCAGATAAATGGGAAGCAAAGAGCTTCAAAGTGCTCAAGGACTGCACAAAAAGGAGATACTTCATTCTGGGAAAGCAAAGAAGAAATACTGGCAAAAATGATGCTCCTAAAACCTTATTTTTGGAGTATGAGAACACACTTTCCCTGATGTGACAGCTTGAGCAACAGGACCATGCAAGCTACAACCACTGGTGCTCTGGAGATCACACAACATGTAGATAGCTGCCAGGCAAGGGACAACTTGAGATGTGAATGTCCCCCTGGATCCCAATAAGGTGCTGACCGCAGCTGAAGTTTCCCTCTTTGCTCATGCTATGGAGTAGCTTGCTCCTCCTCCTCTGACAAGCACCCTACCCATAAACATCTGCACAGCAGGGGGTTATCTGGCATTTCCCTGGGATCAAGTAGGGGGGAGAATCTCTAGCAGTTTTGGCTCTTCACTTTAAATGCAGGAGTTTGAGTGATTTTGATGCAGCTGTAGCACAATTTCCCAATGTAAAGCAACATCTACCTAAAGGCAACAACTTCTTCCTTGGGGTAAAAAGCACCCTAGGAGTTCAAAAATCAACACTCAACCACAAGACTGAGTTTGTGGAGAAATTCAGGAGCACTCCCAGGTCCCTAAACATCCGCCAGTTGGGTTTTAGCAAAAATATCCTTTCCTGTTTCCACAGGCTACTTTTCACTGCTTTAATATTGAGTATTTCCATGTCTAACCCAGCCAGAGCTGGCACACATTCGCCCAAGGCATATTTTGACTGTCATCCCCTTTCTGACGAGCACAGAAGAGCCACACGCATGTCCAGCGCAACCATCCATCCCCAGCAGAGCATGGCTTGCCTGGCAAATTTGGGGACAAAGCAGCACAGACCAGTAAACTGCTCTGGCTCCAGCGGTGCCTCCCCCCAGCCTATCCCATTCCAGCACCTATAAATCACTTCTGGCAGGTAGTTGGGAAGCAGCTGCTAATGATAGTTTTGCTGCAGAGTACAGGAAGTCACCTTTTAACCCTGCCTGCTGTTGTTTATCTCCCAGAGCAGTGACAAAAGGACAGATGTAGACAACGTGCCAGGCATCAGAAGGATCTGGTCAAAACGTGGCAGGGAACCTGCTCTGGTCCCATATCAGTGAAACACCACCCTCAAAAACACCTTTCGGCTTTGGGTGCTTCCTTGTACCTGCTTTCAAACAGCTTGTTGCCACTCCTCAGTTTTCCCTCGTTCACCCTAAAGATGCAGGGAAGCTTCCCAAAGATGCTTGCTGCTGCTGTGCCGAGGACATCCTGCCGTTCACCCTCCTGCCATCCAGTCCCCACCTCTGCCGTGGGACAAGGAGGGCATTTATAACAGAACTAAGGCACATACACATGTGCACAGGGCTTCACGATTGGAACTGAGCAAATACAGCTAACAAAGTATTCGTTGTGAGTGTCTTGTTTTCAGCCCATGGAATATCCACGATCGAATTACAATTTCATCCAATGATTTCTTTTTTTTTCCTCTTCCTTCCTCTTTTGAAGTGTGCAAGTGTAGCAGGGACAGTAGCTGCTTCTGTTTCAGAAAAGCTCCAAAACATATTTTAGACATTGCCACAAGTTCAATACAAGCAACTTGCTCCTACTTAAGTCACTGCTGGCTGCGTAGAGGGTGAGTTACTGTGCCTTCCTCCAGCTGAAAAACATTGGTTTGAACTTTCTACATTTCATGCATAGGTGAAACACCTTTAAAGTTGGCTGTTATTAACAACTGCAATTCAAAAAATCTCATTTCCTTGAGTATGCACTCGAGTAGAAGCCATCCACTCTAGCCTGTGGGAAGCTTCTTAATGACAGAGAGAGAGGTACTAAGAGGTGTGTGCACCACTCAGAGCAAGCCATAGGAAATTTGAGAGTCATTATTTGCTCACTTCTAGCCCTGCAACATCTGCTCTGCCAGGCTATTCACGTGGCGACAGGAGGACAACAGAAACCCGAGGCTTTACCTTCTGGAGAAGATATATTTCCATCAAATAAAACACACCCACTGGCCAAACACAACAATGGCTGGAGGCCAATCCCAAGGTATAAAAAGAAAAACTCTTTCCAACTTGACCATGTAAACCAAAGCATAAAGGAGAATGACCTCAGGTGACGTGTACTTACAGTGAAGACATCATCATCGCCAACCTCAGCCTCATTGTGAAGTGTTGACGAGGAAGTTGTAGATCCTAAAAAAAAAAAACAACACAACAGCTTTTTTAAAGCACATGACATTTTTATGTAACTTTTTTTTCTTATTAGGCTGGTAAACATTTGGAATCTCACAACTTTGTATGTTGTTGGTGTGTAGAAGAGTGGCCCAAATTAAGGAAGAAAACCCATCTACTGGTATATAGGTCGGAAAGGTAAAATCTGAAAGTATTTCTTGACACAACTGCATGGCTGCCAATGCTAATTAACTATGTTAAAAATAGTCGTTGGCATTTCCAATTACAGAAAACTTTCATTTCTGAAGAATGGTAAAACTATATACTAGTCAGTGCTCAAGACCAGATCCTCAGCTGCCAAGAAGCCATATACAAGTTATTATCATACAATAGTTTGGGTTGGAAGGAACCTCTGAAGGTCATCTAGTCCAAACTCCCTGCAGGGACCAGGTACATCTTTAACTAGGTTGAGTTGCTCAGAGCCCCATTCAACCTGACCTTGAATATTTCCAAGGATGGGGCACTGACCACCTCTCTGGGCAACCTGGGCCCGTCTTTTACTGCCCTCACTGTAAATTTTTTTTTCCTTGTATCCAGCCTACATCTACCTTCACTTAGTTTAAAACCTTCACTCTTTGTTCTGTCACAACAGGCCCTGCTAAAAAGTCCGTCCCCATCTTTCTTCTAGGCGCCCTTTAAGTACTGCAAGGCTACAACAAGGTCTCCTCAGAACCTTCTCTTCTCCAGGCTGAACAACCCCAACTCTCTCAGTCTTTCCTCACAGGAGAGGTGTTCCACCCCTCTTATCACTTTTGTGGCCTTCCTCTGCACCTGCTCCAACAGGTCCATGTCTCTTTCTGTGCTGAGGACTCCAGAGCTGGACACAGGACTCTATATAAGGTCTCACCAAAGCAGAGTAGAGGGCGAGAATCACCTCCTTTGACCTGCTGGCCACATTTCTACAGCCCAGGATACGCTTTGAGTGCACACTGCCAGCTCATGTCCAGCTTTTCACCCACCACTATCCCCAAGTCCTTGTCCATAGGTCTGCTCTGAATCCCTTAATCCCCCAGCCTGTACTGATACTGGGGCTTGACAGCCCCAGCCATGTTAGTTGCAGAACCTTGCACTTGGCCTTGTGGAACCTCATGAGGTTCAAGTCCCTCTGGATGGTATCCTGTCCCTCTGTCAATTGCACCACACGCCTTGGTGTCATCTGCAATCTTGCTGAGAGTGCACTCAATCCCACTAATGCTGTTGATGAAGACATTAAACAGCACTGGTCCCAGTACAGACCACTCAGAGACAGCACTTGCCACTGACATCCATCTGGACATTGAGCAACCATGACCCTCTGGATGTGACAATTCAACCAATTCCTTATCCACTGAACAGTCAACCCATCAAATCTGTATTTCTCCAATTTAGAGAGAAGGACGTTGCGGAGGACTGTGTCCAAGGCTTTACAGAAGTCCAGAGAGATGACAACTATAGTTCTTCCCTTGTCCACTGATATAGTCATTCCATCATAGAAGGCCACTACATTGGTCAGGCAGGACTTGCTCCTGGTGAAGCCATGCTGACAAATCAGCAGTTTCCAGGGTCCTCCTTTCTACCCTTCTTAAAAATGGGCATGATGTTTCCCTTTTTACAGTCACCAGGAACTCCACCTGACTGCCATGACTTTTCAAATATCATGGAGAATGGCTTTGCAACTATGTCAGCCAACCCCCTCAAGACCCTGGGATGGATCTCGTCAGGTCTCATGTATTCCCTATATCTGGGGAGAAAGAAAATTTAAAAGAAATGACCTCACTTTGACAATGAAGAACTAGATTGGGTTTTTTTCTTCTTCTAATTTTTGAAGTTGTTACATATAGTAATGGTCGTCCTTGTTATCAGCTCTTTCTCAGAGAGCCACTTTGCCCCACATAAGCAAAGTATTTGAAAGGAGCTGAAACGTGTAATACCATAGACAAGAGCAAAATACCAGGCTGCAGTTCTCATCAAGTACATGGCAATCATCTGGAACAGTGGGAAATCATACTAAAAACACCTTCCTCCAACCTCTTTCCTCACCCCACATATGTCCCCCTCCAGAGCTGCTTGAGAGCCCGGTGAGCACCCACATCGCAGAAGGGCAGCGGGGAGGGAGGCATAAGCCATTGCTGGACTTGGCAGTTAATTTATGCTGTGGCTAAAATTGGGTAACACCTCTCCCTACCCCTAGCCAAGGATCTTGGACCCCCTTCCTGGCTGGCTTCACCCCTCATGAGGCTGCCAAGGAGGGTGGGTGCAGCAAGATGCTCTGATAGGAGGAGAAACTTCAAGTCAAAGGCACTTTTTTTTAATGTAAGCCCACTGTTATACTGAATTAGGGCCAAATCATATCCCTAACTAAAATAGTTGAACACTTTGTACCACCTTCATTCTGGAAAATTTTTAAAATAATGTGTTTTATGTAATGCCATCCGCACCAGCCTTGGCTGCTCTCAGTTGCATCATCACGAAGATGTTCAGAGCTAAGTGTGAAAGCCCACTTAAAACACTAAGTAATGTGAAAACATTTGTGCCATTTGCTACAGTAGCTTTAAAAGTAAAAATTCCAGACGCTCTACAGAGCTGCACAGGATTCCTGTGCTTGTGCACAAAACTTCTGTACCTCTGATGCTACAGGGAACAAACTATCAGTTAAACATTAATAATGAAGCAGCGATTTCATGAAGCGGAGTTTCAAATGCACAGTTTTGCTGTGTTTAATATTACTTGCTAAATCTGATAACCATGTGAACAAAAGAAAGGAACAATAAGTGAAATCCACTGTGTATGAAACGTACGATAAATGAAATCCAACGCTGTGTACGCCTGAGCCAGTTAATTGTTTTTCATTCAGAAAGCCTTATTTGGAAGTTAAGGAGGAACACATTCATGAGGATCAGTCTGTGCTGTTAATGGGATAAATATAGATCTGCTGATTTTGAAGTATCTGAGATACAGAAGAACTTGATTTTAAATATCTCCACTGCAAAATGGATCAGAAAGAGCAGAACAGGAGTTGCCATGTATCGACATCTCCAGAATACTACTCACCACAGCTGAGTTATCTCCCTGAAACTTTGCACAATCTCATGCCACTTAGATAAAACATCACTTTTATGACTCAAAACACTTCCCAGATTTAGCAAGCAAGAAAGCAAACGGCCTAGCTGTAACTTCTTCGTGTTAATGGCACAGGAAAGAGCAAATGAGTAACTGGTTGAGAAGATCTTTCCTCTAACTGATGAGTTATTCACCAGGAAAGAGCCCCCGGGGATTAATTCTCTCCCAGTATCTACCATTTCTACATTAAAGCAAAGACAGGGCATCCAGAAGGCTAAGCCATCTTATGCATCTGATGTCCTCAAAAAGAATACACATCTGTATATGTATTTAAGCTAGTATCCTCAAAAAAATAATACCATCTGTATATAAAAGTATCCCAGTCACAGCCAAGTGAGAAGGAGAAAGGATTTGGACCACTAAGTTGCTATGTAAAATGGCATGGTTAAAAAAAAAAAAAAATCAAGTAAAAACCCCATGAAGAATCAAATTTCATTAAAATAAAGCACTATTGAATTATAGCTGTTATTATGATTGCCTGATCGCAATGAAATGTGAAAAGGAAAAATTTATGACAATTTCAAAGCACAGGCAATTCAAATGCATTTCTTGCAGAATTAAAGAAAAAAACCAACCCAAACACAAAGTCTTCAAGAACTACCATTCAACTAAGAGGACGCAGACAAAACCAATTACTGCAAAAAAAGAAAATCAAACCAAAGTTTTATTCAATTCCAGGCAGGAATTCATACTACGATTTAACAAAGACTTGGGAAGACAAGATTCCTGTACTTAAGAAGAGCCTGGGCTGTTTGAGTTGCCATTACTAGCATGAAACTCAAGCCTATCAAAAAAAGCAGTAGTAACAGACTTGATGATGATTAAGGGGGGAAGTCTGGACAGACCAAGCCAGATAGGATTGGAAAATACTTGGACTGAAATCCCTTGCTACACTCAGACATGGGCACAAGAGACATCCAAGCCCAAGAACTGATATTAAACCCATCTCTCTTCCTATCTGTGACTCAAATCCCCTTCTCCACTCCTCCAAGGGTCGAAGTGGCCGCTGCCATGTGCTGTGGTACCTTCAATGAGGTCCTCGATGGCTTTCCTCACTCCTCTGTCGAAGGCTCGAGCGTCGGCAGGGCTTTGAAAAGTGAGCCCGAACTTTCTGTTGTCGACTTTCCAGTGGTGGAAGGTGGGGTTCGCCTTTGTGTACACCAGGTCCTTCTTCACAAAGCACTCCAGCACCACCTGGGAGGGCGCGAGCCCCAAAAGAGGAGCAAAGTTACTCTTCCCATCCCAAGGACAGAGCCAGCGCTGTCTAAGCCCAGATCCAAAAGCAAGCCAAGTCACGCCTTGTGTAGGGAAACAGCCTCCCTACCAAAAGATGACTAATAAAAAACACCAGACACCATAATTATTCTCATAACGTTCATCTTTTGCTTGTGCTTTCGGTAGGTGCTTGGTCCCTACCCCTGGAGCCTATTTCGGAGCCAGACCCAGCATGGCATAGGTTACAGCTAGCGGAGGCTCAGGTGGACAGAGAACCTCTTCCCTCAATAATTTTGCTCAAAAAAAGTTTTATCAGCCAGCAGTAGATTTAGGAGGTGCTGTAACACTCCCCTCACCCTTTATTCCTCCCTCACCCCCAGCCAGGCACTGATCTCAAGCTCTGCTGTGCCAAAACCCATCTCTAGGGTGATGCTCAGGGAATGGCTTGTTAGTCCTACTCTGTCCCTCAAAACCATAAGCATGGCTGCCAAATAGCATCAGAAAAAGCATCCCAAGCAAAATAATATTGCAAAAGACAAACTATACTTGAACCAGCTTTAAAATGCCAGTCTTTTTGAAAGAAAGATCGTTTCTGACCCAAATAATGCTTTTTTTCTTCCCCAAATACTGAGTTTGCAGAGCCTTGGCGGGGAGCACTGTTTTTAAGCTAGCCTGTCTCTTCACAGGAGTGAATTTCAGAAGAATCAAATATAGGGAAATGAGATAAACTACAACATCTAAAATGGACTCTGGAAATAGGGAAGAGGCTTTATTAATTTGATTTGTGTGGGGAAAGAAGAGAGCTCCTTTTTAGATAAACAGCTACCAGGAGAAACCGAGTGCATCAATTCATAAGAGACAACTTGTCTTCATATTCTCACTCTGCTCGTTCAAACCTTGAACGGCATGCAGCATAAATAATTCATGGCCGTTTTAAAGGCTTGCGCTGCATTACTCAGTGCAATGTGACTGACTTCGTGAGTTCTTTACACTTCAATTCACTTCTCACTTACCCCAGCTAGGTCTTACAGGAAAAAAAAAAAACCTCACAAGCTCTTTTTCAATCATCAAAGAGGGTCCTTGCACATGGATGTCAAAACTTTACCTGCTCCTTCCAAGTGGCAGCATGCCAACCTTGGTAGCAAAAGGTGGCAATTCTAGATGAGGCTGGGTTTGTTTTGTCCAATCTGGTACTATTTTGCATACGCCTTTTTTTTGTTTGTTTGTTTAAAAAAAAAACTTGCAGAAGTATACAATAGCAATATTCTCATCATAAGAACAGACAAAAGTTGAATTAGGGTCTATTACCAGTTTGTCTTTCTGCCTTTCACCATGGATTAGAAATCCACTTCTTCCATTGCCCTCCGGGTACGTGACCTTGCAGACGCCAACTCTACTGAGACCGCCTCCTTCTTGCGGCAACCATCCCCCACTGGAGTCATCTCGGGTCATAACCACAGCTTTGACTCGCACAATATAGCTGTCACTGCAATGGCAACAAAACAAAAACAAAACCTTTTGTGAGCATCACACAGTCTCAGAGTGTTCTTCTTGAAGACAGTATTTAGACAGCACTGGCCTGGCCCCAGACTTTCTGCTCAGGATGGAAGTCCACCTCCAAGATGGATGGCCTTCACCACTCAAGCCACCACAGGAAAGACTCATTAAACAGCAAGGAATGAACCCATTGGGTTTCTAGATGTCAGCATACAGATCAAACAATCCATGGTCCCAGACAGTCTTTCCCTCATGCAGCTGGGGACAGGGACCAAGAGAATGGGGTGAGCCAGGCAGCACCCCAGGGCTACCACCCACGGGGGGATCAGGTTTCTAAAGTGCTGGAAGAACATGTGGAGCCCAAATAACTCATGAACAAAGTGTTTTAAGGTTTTTGTGATCAAATGAGTGAAGTGGGCTTTGGAAGACAACACTCAAATTCCGCCACAGCTGGGACAGCATTATGGGGAAAAAAGTAAAACAAACCCAAAAGTGTGGCTCCAGCTGGTACCTAGGACAAAAGCAGACAGGAACAATCTCTCTTCAGGTCATCAGGACCACACCAGTGTCCCTAAAACAGCTCCATCAGCATCTCAAGGGGTCTTCAAAGGTGGCATGTCATAACCTCACTAAAAACTATCCTGAAAGCACCTGAGTTTAGGGATAATCCAGGTCCTCATTGCAAGGGGTCAAAAGAGCCCTCACAGCAGGAGGCTCTGCTCCCCCAGGCCTTTTCTCATACCCCTTCCACAGATCAGCTGCTCCAGCATCTGCTGGAGACATCAGTAGGAAGGAGGTTATTTGGGAGCAGAAAGGCCACTACAGGACGTAAGCAAAAGCCATGCACCATGCATGGGACATACAACAGGCTCCAAGCTAAAACAGGCTGTCCCCACCCCAGAGCTGCTCCAAAACACTCAAATTAGCTTTTCTGTCCTCACGCTTCCACTCAGTCTTGGCTCAGTGCAACTCATCACGTGTTAAGACATCAATTAATCCAGCGCTGATGGCTGCGACACGCTCACAGGGAGGTCACCACAGCAATGCTTAGACATCAAACACACACAATCAATGCACTATTGGCTGCAGAGCTTCTGGGACACCCACCAGCGCCCAGAAAGGTGTCACAGGGCTCTCAAACTTGGGCAAAACTGGGAACAAGGGCTAAGAAAAAGAATGCACAAAGAAAACTGCCCAGGAATTGTCCTTCTCCAGGCCACCAGATGAGCTCACCAGGAAGAGGAAGCTCAACCCGTAGAGGGCTCCAAGAGCAGGCTTTTCAAAACTACAGGTATCATCCTTTGGAGAAAAAAATTCCTCCTTGAACAAAGCTCTGTATCCAGACATTTTCCCAGCATCCTATACAAAATGACAGGAGAAGGGGCCCTTCCTATCCAAAATTACAAGAAGCAGTATCTTTCTTTATCTACACCAGGTAAAACTTCCTTGTTTTCAGACATCATTTTTGCATCACTTCTGTAATCCAAGTGCTGATACTTGAAGTCTAAATTCCCCTTTCTCTAATACAACCAGATTTTATTTAATATCTAAGCAATCAGCCTCACAGATCCTACCTGACGGCACTATTGAGGACAGACCAAGGGAGGCAGCAAGCATCTTCTAGTCTGAGTCTGAGGCACCTGGGACCAGCTAATCTCTTCTGCAGCTAGAGAGATGTTGCAAAGCACATGCTGCAGTTTTCCCTTTACCAGCTTTATTTTATGGATATGCCAACCTTCCCACTGGACCTACACGGTGAAGGCAGTACACAGATGCTTATGGTTCATCCCCTATTGCTCTGAGGACTTTGCACAGGCTGATAAAAGGCTTTTTGGCATACTCAGATACACGGCCCATGCCACAGCTGGCACATGCAAAGCATTCACAGAACTGGGAAACAACATTTTAAAGAATATTTTTGCTTGTGAGTCCTTAAAGCAGCATCCTGGTACACAGAATGGGGCAAGCATGTCTACAGCAGCTCCAGCTATCTTTTTATTTTCAAATGAGAACCCCTTTTACCAGTGGCAACTGGCTTCCTGATACTCAGAATTGAGCAAAATACTTCAGCTAATTTCCTACTGTGCAAAAATTGAGCTGCTTCCATCCAAGACAATTTTTGTTTTCTTCTCTGTACCCCTCCCATATGGTCTATAAGGATTAGCAATTAACAGATGAAGGAAAATGAAAGCCAACTATACATTCCTATATAGTTCTCCTGTTCCCCAAGGATCCTTTCTGGACTTAATTTTTAACTCTCCTCACTTCTGGGGAGCTCCCATTAAATTTCAAGCTCTCTTCTGAAGTCAGAGCTGCTCAATACGACCTTCTTACCCATCCTCCTGCAGAAGTCATCCCCACAAACCGCTGCTTCTCCCTCCACACTTGAAAACTTTGCTGCAGGAATCATCCACTTAAAGGAAAATTAAGAAAGCGGTAGCTACTCAGTTCTTTCTGAGTTTTACCAATTATTTGCGTGTTTCCATCACCTCTTGGTGATTTCTCTAGGCTTGTAATTACATTTGAATACTGGTGGACGCCTACACATTAAATTTAGATCAGTTGACTACCATCCATGTCTACTAGCACCACAATCTGACAGGGCACAGTCATACAGTTTTCATCCTCATATCCTCACCAGTGCCATGACCTCCTACAACCTCTGCCACCAAGGCGAGTGACTTCACCCATGTGCCAAGAGAACACTATGTAAACTGCATATCTCCCCCCTTGAAAAGCTACCTCCTTAAATGTATCAAGCCAGAAAATCGAGTTTCTATCACCCTACCACAGTATGAAGACCTCTGCTCCCCTGTTAGAAAAGGACCTTGTCCAGCAGAAGGGTTCACCTTTGGCAAGGTAGGCAGAGCTCTGGCTCCATTCACATAACTCCTTGGCACAATTTCCTGCATGATTAAAAGTCACCAGTGATGCTGTGCTCCCTGGAGAGCCCCATCCCCATGCCCACTGGGCTCCAGCCACAGGCACACGTTCCCCAACATGCAACCTGTGCCAAGGGACTTTGGGAAAAGAAGGAAAAGAAATAAGGGAAAAAGGTAGTTATGGCTTCTTAGGGCTTGGCACTCTGTTTTAGTCACTAGAGCAGGACTCAGAAGCTGCACGTTGGATTTTCAAGGCTACGCATCACTTCCTTCAGTTTTCTATGTCAAAATCCTGCCTGTCATTTCCATCCACAAGCCTAGAATAGGCAATGCTTCTTTCGCTCGTGCCAGTGTTGATAAATACTTGGGAGGTATTCAGGTATTTCAGGTCCATATACGGACCTTGCTTCCTTAGTGTAAAAGCTGTGTATTTCCTTTGCTATTTAATTTGACATGACTGCACCGAGGCTCCAGCTGGTTGAGGGCATTCAAAATCCTCAGGAGCAAAGGAGCCATCTCCTGTCCCTGTGCATGTCACTGCTGGTGCTCCGAAGCAGTTAAACAACCACGTTCAAGTCATCTACCTGCACTTTCATCATGGCAACTGTGCAATTTGACTATTCCAGGAGAAAGAGTTAATGAGGTATGTGAAAATATTTTGGTCCCTTCCCATTAATGAGATGCCGATTGCTGCTGAGATAACACAAGCCTTTCACATAGTTAAAAAAGAAACAGCTAAAAAAACTCACAGTAGCCTTAGTTCCCCTAATTTTATTGGCTTCTTAAAACTTTAAGACTGCTCTAATTGTTGGGTTTATGGCCTACGCGCTGCGTGTTTCATGCAAACTATTCTTAATTACGCTCTTAAATGGAATACTTTGCTATCTTAACCCTACAGATTTGTCTTCAACAGCCTTAAGAGCTTGGGAAGAAAGTATCTGCAGGGATTACCCAGCTGCATGGCAGCCGGCCAGCGTGTTCCAGGGCTGCTTCAGGTTGTTCGCCTGCCCCACCCTGAGCAAAAAACCATAATGAACTTGGAGTAAAGGTAGTGTGGAAAACCATGTGCTGTTTTTATTGGAAGGGAAAGAGAGTCCTTTAAAATTATAGCTTGTGGGTGTGTGTATGTATCTATGAAAAAAAAGAAAAGAGGAGAAGGGAGTGCATGCGTGTATAACCGCTACTCTGAAGGATATTGAGAATCCTTAACTCAGGAATCCTAAACTTTGAGAATTTATTTTCCTAAACAAGGAGTGACTGAACTATTGCCTCTGCAGTAACTGAACCACAGCTGTATTACCTATAGCCTACCTTTTACAAAGCATTTGTGTCTAAGAGACAGGCGATGTTTAAGGGGGATTAAGAAGTGCTTTCCTCCAGCATGCATGAGCCACATTAAGCGCAGCCAACACCATCCAGTGCTCTCCGACATGAGCCACATCACTTGCAGCAACGGCATCGCAGTGAAACCAAATGGGGAACAGGTCCCGAGCCCTGCTGCGTGCCTGCCATGGGCTTACGGCTGCCATCCTACCTCCAGGGCTAAACATCCCATAATTCCTTCCTTAGTTAAGGCTTTAATTTTGCCACTGTCTGTAAAAGGAGGGTTGAAGTACACAGCTCCCTTCCACCAGCTGCTCCTCTTTCCTGCTTTACTTCAAATGCAGCAACTGCAAATACTATCTGAGATGTCTAAAAATCCCAAGGGAGGGGAAAAAAAGAAAGTAGTCCAATCCACTACACGTACTACTTTCCTTTGAGTTACATTTAGCATCTAAAGCACTTCCCAGACACCCTCCACAATTCAATAATATTTTTTCCTCTAGCCAGGCTAGGCGACCAAAATACAACCTTCGAAGCTTCCATACAGCACTTCAGTACCTTCCTGCCTTCTCCACTTTGCAGCTTACAAGGCCAGGAGAAATTTAGGTCTCAGGAAGAAAGGTAATTGCATATAATAGGTTTCAAAGTTATGGCCTGATCTTCAACATGTGGACATTCCCAGACTCCAGATTTCAGGGAAGAGCCAGGGGAAGGCTGCAAACGCAACAGTGGCAGATGCTGGGCTGAACTGCAGACATCAGGGATTAAATGTAATTAAAACTATATAGATCCATGCAAATTTAACTTTACAATGGCTGGGGTATAGCCTGCCTCTGGCTGAACAGGATGTATTTCACAGTGCTCTTACTCTGCCCTCTGTCCCTGCCCCAGCAGCTTTGACAGCTGGAGTCAAAGCCATCCCGTTCTGCCCAGGTGATCACTGGGAACTGTGCTGCAAGGATCCTCTCTGGAGCTCATCCCGCAGCCAGAAAGCAGTGGCGTTTTGATGGAAGTAATGAAAAACTGCTATTTTTGGAGTGCTACCTTCTTGATCTGATGCTTGGTTCACGAATCTTCCAGCAAGGGTGAAAAACCTGCAGATTATAATATAACCAGGATTTTCTTCTTCAAAACCCTAGTTTACCATTTTTTTAGATGGAAAACTTCTTAGTGCACAGAGCTACAGCAGAAGGAAGTTGATATTTTGATGCCATTGAGATTTCCAGCAGGTCTGAAGCTTTTTTATTAAGTATCAGCAAGAGAAAAAGCCACCTGCACCCCTCTGGCCAGATCCAATGTTAAAATGGAGCCTGGAGAAAACCATGGAAAACCTCCCAAAAGTTTTCCTTGCCCCTCAACAGGAACACAGAACCACTATCTGTAACCCATCTCTAGTATAAAAAAATCTGTAACCTATATTTTTCAGCCTTTCAAATCCAATACTGCCAGAATAAAAAGGCATCTGGGGTATTTTGGTTTCCACCCAGTCAGAGTAAATACAAGACAGTTCAGTCTCTATGTGCCATGCTCCGGAGATGCTGGCCAAGTCCTGCAACATGCCTGTCCTGGGGCACTTCATCTTAAACCAGTATTAACCTTACAAGCTCAATTTCAAGACATTTCTCTCTGTCTCAACAAAACAAGAAAACTTTTTTGACATTTAGCATTTCCTCCCAGCTTCCCTCTGAAAACGGAAAGGAGTTTCCCCTTCCAACTGCCCAATTCATGCCTGGCTGCTGAACTGAGTTTGGCAACATGTGTTCAGCTTGTATACTGGCCACTTCAGGGAGGAAAAAAAAAAAAGGGGGAAAAAAAGGGAAACAAAAACCCCTATATTAACTCCAAGAAGACTGTTAGCTGCAGCAGAACAGAAAGTAGAAGAGGAAAATCCTGTGCCAAAAGGAAGCACTTGTTCAAGATTTGGAAATCACTACCGCTTAAGTTATAAAGACACATACAGTCTCACCTGCACATCCCATAAAGCACCCCAGAGGAGCAGTTCTGCATGAAAGTTCCTCAGTGCTGGCAGTTTTCCTGCTGAGTGCTGCCCAAAATCTTGCGTGCAGCAAAAAAACCCCAACCTAGCAAGGAGATCACTTTGAAGGGCTGAGAGGGTCCTGGATGTGGCAAAGATGCTCAAAGGCTCAAGGGCCTTCAACCCTCAAAAGCTTATCTTCCTATATGACATGTGTCCTCATGTGACGGACACAGCTCCAGGACGCTGGAGCAAACCTGAAGTACCACCCTCAGATTTTATTTTCCGTTCCTTGATGCCTATCAGGGTCTAGAGCAGCCCCAAAAGCAGAATAAAGAGGGGCCTGGCCCTCCACAGCCAGTCCCCAGCAAGCCTGGGTTTGCTTCCAGCACTGCAGCCCATCCAAAAATCCTCCGTAGGAAAGATTAATAGCAGTTTTGTTTGTTTGTTTTTCAGAAGAAGGACTTCTCAAAAAAACAAGACACCTGCAACAATCCAGCCGCCCGCCTCCACAGCTCCCTTGAACACCGAGGCAACAAGGAACAAAGGAGCCCTTTCACCAAAAGGTTTGTTAAACATTTAAGACTGATTTTACTGAGTTTATGAGAAACAGCTCTATCCTAACTTGCTCAAATGGGATTTCATAATCCTGTATTTGTTTTAGTTCCTTCCAGGAAGCAAGTAGAAAACTAATGTTTTAAAATGTACATATAAAAGTATATATGCATACTGTATTTTACATATGTAACATACATATACATAAATATATAGATGTAGATATGACTATTATAGATTAATTTCTTTTTTATATATCTGTCAACGTTCTCTGTTATATATGTATTTATTTTTTTATTTATTAAAATGACACACACTAAACCATCAGCTTCTGCCACGCGAGTTACTCTTGCAGTACAGATTTTCAAAGTACAGAACCATTCAGATTGGAAGAGACCCCTAGGATCAAGTCCAACCTTCATCCCAACATCTCCTTGACCACCAGACCATGTCCCCAAGCACCACATCTACCCGTTTTCTGAACACCTCCAGGGACGGTGACTCCACCACTTCCCCGGGAAGCCTGTTCCAACGGCTAACCACTCTTTCAGTAAAGAAATTCTTCCTAATATCCAATCTAAACCTCCCCGGTGCAGCTTGAGGCCATTACCGCTTGTCCTATCATTAGTTAACTGGGAGAAGAGACCAACATCAGCCTTACTACAACCTCCATTTTGGTAGTTGCAGAGAGCAACAAGGTCTCCTCTCAGCCTCCTCTTCTCCAAGCTAAACAATCCCAGTTAAGCAAAATCCCAACTAATTTGGATGTACTAAAGCAGTGGATGAGAGCAATTTTCTGCTGCAGACAGGACCTGGGCCAGGCTTGCCCAGTGATCCCCACAAACTGCTGTACACATGGGTAAAACCCCGTTATGAACCAGCAAGCATCCTTTTAGGGAAAAAAGCAAGTGGGCAAGCAATGATCCTCTGACAGCTCAAGCACACTGATGTTAAGGGCTATCCCCAGATATTAGCTTACTATGCTACCAATACTGAATTAAAATGAAAGTCTAACTCCATCAGAGGCAGATTAATTTACTACTCGCAGCCATATTAAAGCATCTCGGTAACATATTGTTGAAACTATGCTAGAGCTATTGAAACCCACAGCAGAAGTTGTTACAAAAACACCTCTAAATTATTTTTTTTTCCTAAAAGGCAGCCACAACATTGCTGCCATGCATGCTAATGAAAAGAATTTTAATGAGCAACCACTTAATAAAAACATAATAATCACTTAATAAACCTTTTAAAAAAACAAAAAGCAAAACAAAACAAAATCACAGTGAACCTCCTTCTCACTGAAAAACTGAATTACCTCAGGACCAGCCTCCTTGCAGTGTTGCATGGTGGCTGCTTTCTCAGTGACTGCAAATTACCAGCTTGGTTTTTATTAAAGAAAACAAACCAAAAAACTTATCTTCAAAAATTTTTAATGGATCAATTCTGCAATAATTCGTTATAGCCGCACACATCAGTGCATCTTAGAAAGTTCTGAGGAGCAGTAAAACAGAAGAAATCAGTTTAATATGATAAAGTGTTTGAATAATTTACCCTGCAGCTCATGAAGGCAGCTTGCCGTACAGGCAAGAGTTGCACACTCAGTCCTCCCATTTTAGTGCAAGGGTACAAAATATTAACAGATTTCAAGGAAAGCCAATTAGTACTATCATTTACTGTAATGAGGAAGGAAGTTATTGCATGACAGATGGTATTTGTTTTATATCACATGCAAGATAAGCAAAAAAGCGCATAAAAGCTTAGCCAGCCAAGCAGGTAGTTGCATGAGATCCGCATCTTGAATTGATTGTTTCCCTCATCTGAAAAAAAGCCACAACCAAGTTCTACCCTAATTTTCTTGCAACATATATTGACCAGAAACACTCCACTACTGTTACCCTATGTTTGCTAAATGGAAGTATTTAGCAAAATTAAGAAATAAAACTAACAAGCACAATGACAGTATTCCAGCTTTCCAAGTTTTATTGCCTTCCTTATTTTGCAAAATGAAAGTAGAGATTTGATGCCACTTGCCAAAAATTACAGAGGAATGTCACGGAGAAATCGGTTCAATTCACAAGATGACGCTATTTCCACATGACCCCTTTTCCCATCCAATGAGTTTTTGCTGTCAGGTTATAGATCGCCAGGATGCCCATGATGCCACTAAACGTGGTGGACAGATGAGGTGTCCCATCATCCCCATATAACATCCCATTTTGCAGATTAAATACCACCCATCCTAACACAGCCATATTATTAGTGAAAGTAACGCAAGGTGTGCTTATCTTCAGCTACAGAATCAATAATACTCCAGAACATAAAAATAAATTATTATGTAGATGCAAACACAGTATTTATGAAAAATCTGAAGTTTACAATGGAACAAACAAACAAAAACCAAAAACCACCACCAAACACTCTTGCTCACCCGAAACAATTTGCATTTTCCCTCACTCTCCTCCATTTTGATGAGTGCAGAATGCAACTATATTTATCCCCCTGTAAACATCCTCCATGACATGTAGGATACAACTACAAAGGATAGGCAATATTTTACAAATATAAAAAGAAAAATTTCTGTGACTCAATTCCAGCTGCATCTGTTTCAGAGAAGGGAATAAACAGGGTAACTGTGGTCTAAATTGAAAATGGTTTTTATCTTTTATCAGGTGAATGCATTAAAAAAAAAAAAAGGAATAAAAGACGACATTCTTAACTATATCAAAACCAGCATGGATATGGAGTTTGCCTTTCACTTCTCTTTAAGCCCTGCTACCCCAAAAAGTGTCCGTGAAGAGGGACATGAAGGCAAGCAGCCTCCCAGGCAGCACCTATTTTCTCCTCAGTATTTAAGAGAGTGATTCCATATGCTATCAAGAGGGTGCACTTGAAACCATTACTTCTGGAAAAAAAAATTGTATATAACCACAAAAGAAAGCCTGTGTTTCACAGAAGCAGTTGTACATATTCACCAATATCTTATATGCTGATTTAGAAAAGATTCAGAAGAGCTGTGGGGGCAGATGGGGGGAGTCAGAGGAATTAAAAAAAAAAAGAGTAAAAAATATAAAATTATACACAGCGAGATCCCACACACGTACCTGCCGGGGGATGCCATTTCCTCTACATTTTCCACCCCGATTGCTCCGTTTCACCATCATTGCCACCACCAGCCTGCGGATCGGCGCTGGCTGCCCGCTGTCCCAGCGGGCTGCTGCCAAGGGAGCGATGGCTTCCCCCCATGTGTGATTCAGTCTCCTTGAGGGATGTGCTGCATTGTACGGGTGAGTCATCCCCGAGGTATTCTGCACATTACAGCCCCGGCCCGACCATTACTCATTCCTAACATCCTCCCTGCTCCCAGAGCACAAGCGCACGCACTGACCAAAGATCCTTGCTTCCCCACCCCGGGTATAGGCTGGAAAAAAAAGAAAATAATTACAATACAACCACCATAAACTAATAACAGGGATGTTTAGCAGAAGCTGACGGAGCAAACGTGCTGCCGAGAGGTTGGACCAGACCGGCGGGCGCGTCACTGCTCACCCAGGTCTGCAAACAGGTCCAAAGTTGAAAGCTGGAGTCGTCATCTCCGGTGACCTCGGTTGCACTTTATTCCCCAAAAGCTGCTAACGCAGCGCTTGGACCAAGGGTCCAAACAACTCAGCACTCAGCCTCCCAAAGTGTCTGTCTCCACTGCAGCTTTTAAGAGGATTTTAAATACTTCCAGTTCGCAACAAATTGGTATTTATTCAGCTATAGGTCCTTGTATACCTACCTTTGCTGGCAGCCCACGCAACTGAAATGCCACCACAGCAACAGCCCTACGCATGAGCTCCCTTTTGGGCAGTTAGTCTCAAGTGCTCCCTTGCTGCTCAAAAACTTTCAGAACCGCTTTAACTCCTTACTCAGCCAGTGTCATCCCCCTCCCCTCAAAGTTATATGACCATCCCTAAACGCCTTCTCATGTTTTTTAAAGCGAAAATGTTGCTCAAGAACTGCCTCAGCACCAAAAACAAGAAAAAAAAAAATTGTGACACTAGGGCTCTGAAAAGAGCTTCTAAAAATACTTGCTTGTTTTCTGAACTAATCTACACCGATGATTAGGCAGGATGGAGAAAGAAAGCTCATTTAAGTGTTTCCAGGCTCAGCTGCTTTTGCCTTCCTTAAATCCAAACTACTTTAACCTCAATTCTGAGGCAAAAATCCCTTTTTGCCAGGATGGGGAGCAGTAGCCAAGGTGGTGCTGCCTGAAAGCATCCTTTAGAGAAGCTGCATCCCCATTTTACAGACACAATAACCTAAATCATATATCCTCTTGAAAACTTCCAAGCTTGGAAACACCGAGTGTGACACCATCAAGGCTTGAATCTAGTTTCACCGGGAATGCTGAGGACATCCCGAGGTGCCAGGACAGAAGCATTCGTTGGTGGCTTCTCTCCAGCATCCAGCGAGCATGTGTGCAGGTGGAACTACAGACACCTCTTCGCAGCTTGGCTGGGTTTTGTCAAGATAATGGAACCAAGCTCCAGTCCAAAGCCATGCTGAAGGCAACAGCCAACATTTAAAGTTTGTTATAGTAGGATAAGGAGACAGCTGTGTTTACCCTATTTCAATATACAACGTTAAAAAGTCCTTAATTTAATGGGAAAGGGTACTGTTTTCATAGAAGTGCGTTTGTGACCACTGGGTAACTCATTAGCCAGTCAAAGCATTGTCCTATCCAAGTAACTAAAAAAGAATAAAAGTGTTGGTTTTTTAAAAAACTTTTCTAGCATATCCCCAGCCCGCAACTCATCCTGCCCAGATGCAGCAGGATTTGCTGCCTTGCCTTCCTCCCCAAGCTCTGCAGCAGCGCTGCTTTCACCCTCAAATGCTTAACCCAGTGCCCATCCGCTCTGTCCTCAGCTGTCTGCAGCAAGAAGTCAGCACACAGGCAATGTCAGCCAGAAAAATTAAAGAAAGATGCCTGGCCCTTTTTGCTGCAAGTCCAGTTTCTAAAGTTTTTTTCCCAAGGGATGGGGGAAGATGAAATAAGCCTCCCAGTGCAAGACAAAACTATCTTTGAATAAGCTGTGTTGTAATCATGTTTTTGTAACAACAGCTTGAGTGGTTATATCTCCCCAAAGCTGCCCTCTTTTCTTGCCTTCCCACTGCTCCACAGACCAGCCCAGCACTGGTCCTCTTGGAAACTCAAAGCACAGCATACGGCGAGCCTTGGGACCGAGCACCAACAAGACGGCTTACAGAGGAGCAGCATTAACACAATTCCAGCCTTACACATCTGAAGATGTATTTACACGGAAAAGCCACCAGGCTGTAAGGCTAACACTATTCTGCAGCTGCTGCAGGGTAGCTCATGTGGCTGCGTTGAGCCATGACTTGGTTATTTTCTGCAAAATTGCCCATTTGCTGGTGTGCCAGGATCAGGGGCAGGTGTGGAAAAACTCTGTGCGTGAACATGCAAGACACAGAAAAGCTCTGTTCCAGAAGTAACAGGATGCAAATAGAGCCCTGGTCTCCTGTCTACACCAAGAAGTTGCTGCATCAGTCAAGAACAACAACCACCACCTAATTCAGCTGGCTTCAAGTCCTGCTCCCAAGGGTCTTCTCTGAAGGGAAGCAGGTATCAAGTCACCAGACAGTTGTGAGCATCAACTGAATCACTGGTTGGGTTCTTGCTTTCGCAAATGTTCTTTAAACTTAAGGCAAAGCTAACAAACCTCAGCTCTAAGGTTGGCAATGCTGCTACGCTATTTTTTAATTATTATTATTTTTCCCCTTAAATACTG